>JAQMYJ010000009.1:16796785-16809797 GCA_030014305.1 Clarias laeviceps
GCCTTAATGTGGGAGCCCCCCTAGCGGCGGGGAGGAATTGGACACCACTAATATTGGGGAGAAAATTGGAAAAAACCCAAAAAATTAAAAATAGAGTCATAAGTACCGGGAAATGAACTAGACCCACAGGGTGTCAGGAAGCTCTTAAAAACTGGTCAGGAAATGTAATGGAGCTGTCTGTAGTGAATCCTGATACCATTTTGGGTTATACCCTTGATTAATGTCTTCTTAATGACATGCTTTTTTTTATTTCTTAGTGCTCAAAAAATGTGAAAATGTCCCAAGCACAGCACACATAGTTTTATCTTGAGCAGGTTGTTCAGTTTTTAATAAAGGCATCAGTGAGCCTGACATCTGGTGCGATGTTTCAATGCTTTTCCACACCCTGCAGTCTGTTGCATGAGGCATGGTGCAGACGGGGTCCTGCTTTCATCACAAAACATGACAGCTCCACTGGCACTCCATCGATTTAACAGTGCAAGATACATGCACTGCGGCGAGACAAACCTTTACTGCAAAATATGTTAAAAACAGGACTTTTTAGATTCATTCGAGTGGAGTGAGCAAAGTCGGCTCCCTCTTAATGATGTGTTCATATGTGTGTGTGCATATACAAAATTCATACGTGTGTACATATATATAAAGCAGCACAGTGAAACAAAGTTTATTTATTGTACAGTATATTGTATATGGATCAGGTTTTATGTTTTATGGATGGTGGAAGGGATGGTGCTTAAAAAGATGCCAAGCTCTTTGAAAGATGATATAATTATTCATTCAGAGTAAAAGTGTTCAATGTACACCTGTGATCAAGAATGTGATAAATACCAGTCACGTAAAGTAACTGTGTTTCAGCAGAATAGATTCTGGTGGGGCAAGAGGGCATTAATAACAACATAGCCTCAAAGAAAATTAGTCCAGGGGCACACTTGATTTATAGTTATGAATTATTCTAGTTTGTAATAGGCAATAACCGTCCATGGTGCTTTGAGCAGGGGTTGACATACCTTTGTTCAACTGTCTTCAAAGTAATATCATAAACCAGGGATTACAGGTTTCAGCAAACACACACACACACACACACACACACACACAAATAAATTTGGAATTATTATTATTTTTTTTGTGTCAGCCTTTTCCTGGGGAAATAAGTATTTAATACATATTTTATGTACAGACAGTATCCACCCCACAAATTACCTTTTCATTCTGTCAGTTTTCATCAATATCATACAAAAGAACTGGTTTTGTGCATCATACTGTATACACACTTCCTGCAGGTAACGATTGGCTTTAAATGCACTTTTTACAATCCATTAGATAAACTATAAAACACTATAAAACAAGTGCTTTTAAACTAAATTAACTTGGGAACCCTGTCATTAATTATTCTGTCCACTGCTAATCCCCCTAGCATGATGCAGCACAAATCCTGCCCCAGTGGGTCTCTATAAGGACTTGCTGCAGTTCCTATTATTGACCACTAATACCTGAAATGAAAACTCGTCATAACACAAAATGCAGGATTTCTTAACCTCGCACAAGCTAGCTAACAGTTTTGCAATCATTCATTAATGCTTTATTTCAATAATAATCATTATTATCAAT
Source organism: Clarias laeviceps (assembly GCA_030014305.1). Classification (NCBI taxonomy): domain Eukaryota; kingdom Metazoa; phylum Chordata; class Actinopteri; order Siluriformes; family Clariidae; genus Clarias; species Clarias laeviceps. The sequence continues at coordinate 16,798,394 of JAQMYJ010000009.1, forward strand.
ACATCACTTAATCATACATAGAGTAGGTAGTTTAGTCTGACACCGAGATTTATTAATTAACTAAACTTGTGTTAAACTGTGCTATACACACACTGATTTAAATCCTGCCTTCGTGTCTTAAGTTATGTTCAGTCATAGATATGGCAATCATAACCAACCAATCATATAACAATAAGAAGGTGGGATTTCTCAGCCTAACCCATAGGCTTCGCATTCATTTTAATTATTTTTCTTCCCTTGACCCGAATATACTCGGCAAAAAAGGATTTGTTTGTTTTTTCTTCTATATATATTTTTTCTCCTCTTATGTGTCTTTTGGATGTTTTGTCCTCCAATGTCTCTTAAAACTCTCAGTACAATATTGTCTTGGTTAAAACCCTTAAAGCTCAAGCGGCACAAATACATTCCGGCAACACAGCATCGGTGGTCAATATTTTATTTTTTATTTTTTTAAGTGGAAGTCTTGCTGGTGTATGTTTTCAGATATGTCAGGTAGAAAAAAAATCATTACTTTTATAAAGGGTAAATTTTCCCACTACCGGAATATTGAAATGATGTCAGAAAAACTCAATTATCATCTTATTCTTTTTTTTTTTTGGTCATAGAAACAACCGAAAAAAATCAATAAAAACATGTGATCATGTGTATCTGTGCTATTTCTTTGCATACATAACCCATTTAAAAAATTTTGCCCAGTCATTTTTGGGTAGTCGGTTAAAATGAAATAAAATTCAGTTCATCATAGTGCATATTTTGTGCTGAAAAAAAGGATATTGCACTCTATAATGCACAATCCTGAGCCCTATATATGTTTATTTAAAAAACAGCAAGGGCTTAAGGGCTACAAAGGGCTACAAAGGGCTTAAGGGCTACAAAGAAAACAAGGAAAGAATGAATGCAAATTAACCTACAAATAAACTTATGTCTGTAAATCATGCAACCTGCTAATTAACCCACGTGGAACAAAACATCTGCTATAATTGTTTTTACCAATTTACATAAAAAATCATGTTTGTGGTTGTTTTAAGCTATTAAAGCTGACAAACTGATAAGGATTCTCTCTAAAACTTGTAACTATCCTCACTACAAATCTACTGTAACAAATGACCGTATTTCAATATATTTGACCAACGTCCTATGGGAATCAACTCTTATTCCATATCCATTTTTATTATTTCAATTTTTAGCAAACCTGAAAACATAGTCATGGATCTGTTCATCACCTTGTCTGCTCTGCCAGCATCAGCTCTCTCTCTCTCTCTCTCTCTCTCTTGTAGGTCAGATATTACTGCATATACTGTATTATGCAATATATAAATACAAATAATTCTGCATGTATGACAATTTTTTTTTGTTGTCTCTAGTAGTCACAGCGCTGGATTGGTTAGTTTTGTCTTCCGATTTAATATTCCTTATTCGACTCATCAGCTTATTCTCAAGTCTTGCTGCTGTGATTTCTGGGTGTTAATGATGCATACATTCTAAACTTTGCAGTGCTGCTGGACTATAGGTCAAAAGTTTAGAGCACTTAATTTAGTGGAGATTAATTCCAGAATGCTGTGTGTTGGCAGTCACTAGTGCTTTTAAAGTCATCAATATGTCACTGTCCATCAGCTGAAGCCAAACATCAGGCTGCTTGTATTCAGAATGGCAGAGATTTGTGTTTGCATTATTGACTGAGAAGGTACTTTAGTGTGTTGTACGGCTGAATGATTAATAAAAATAAAAAAAAAATCAATCTCAATTAATACATATACACGATATACTTATTTATGAATGATGGCAAGTTACTTGCATTTATTTCCCTGCAGCCGGATGTCAGATTTTTCCCATGGAGAAACATCTTGATTTACATTTTTGGAAAGAATCGAGCAGCCTTAGTGTTTTGTGCAGAATAGCGTGGCTAGCAAGAGTTATGAGCGATTATGATTATGAGGAGTTTTCCTGCCAAATTCTCTCAAAGCCAAATATATTTGGAAATGCCAGACATGACAAATGTCTGTCTGCAGACTGTTGTATTATTTTTTACTATATTCAAACACTTTCCTGAGATACGTTGTTAAATTAGTTTATGTTAAACATTCAGTGAAATATGTGAATATATTGGTAGTAGGATGCTGAGGTTGGAACTGCCAGGCAGGAGGTCTAGAGGAAGACCAAAGAGAAGATTTATGGATGTAGTGAGAGAGGACATGAAGTTAATTGGTGTGAGAGAAGAGGATGCAGAGGATAGAGTTAGATGGAGGCAGATGATTCGCTATAGCGACCACCCGAAAGGGAACAGATGAAAGACAAAGAAGAAGAAGATTCAGTGAATGATCAGTTTCTGACTTATTAAAGTCAGATTAGAAAATAAGGATAATCTGCATATTGCCCTGATGGTTAACAGGGATATGAATATGAATTTTTGTTTAGTTAACCCACATCACACACACACACAAGCTGCTAGTTACGACAATATGCTTTAGTAATGACATTATGCAATATTCTTGCAGGAATTAAAAGTCTGTATCCTTTTGGTTCATTTGCTTTTGTCCTCTACCATTTAATCTCTTCTCTTTTTATGCATAAATGACATAATTCATAATCAAGTTGCAAATATTTAAAGCATAAAAATCATACATACATACATACATACATAATTTTCTTATTTGATCCTGGTAACTCTTAAGCTGACCTACAGTATAAGATTTATTGGCCTTGACAAGACACAAAACAACACAATCATGATTAAGGTGTCTAGGAATAGAACTCCCTAATGGAACATCTTCAAAATGAGATAATAACCCTACAGGCATGACTTAAACAACTTTTGTATTTATACCGACCTTGAAATTAGAAGGTTTGAACTTTTTGGCAACGGTATGCACACACACACACTTATTTATATTTATTTGAAAATGATCAGGACTCCGGTTTTATTAAAACGTCTGTTGGCCGCACTATCTTTCCGTTCAAGGCTACTGTCTTCCCAGTCACTGCTATGTCGGTGTGAGCGTGTAAGATCAGTGCATTTTTAACTGCAATGTGAGCAAAAATGCATTTGCGAAAATAGATGCCCCACTTGTGATTTGCACGAAAGAAGAGCACCGTGCAGTGATTAGTTTTTTGTGGTCTGAGGGTGAACCTTGTGCCGAAACAACTCACGGAAGAACATAAACAGAATCATTTTTGGACCGATACTCTGTAAGCAAGGTAAAAGTTTTTTGAAGAGAATTACTGGTGAGCAGTACTGGTGAGAAAAAAAAAAACATTTGCTGGAAAATTGATGCTTGCAGTTTTCTGGGATCCTCAAGAGCCAGTATTGGAACATTATCAGGAAAAAGGCTCAACAATTAAAAGTGCTCGTCACAGTGAGATACTTACTGAAGAGCTAAAGCCTACACTTCAAGGCCAAGGGGGTTGTGATCTTGCATGACAATGCACATCTGTACATCTGCACACTTCGACTGTCGACACATTGGACTTGCACCTGTTTGGTCCCCTGAATGCAGCCAGGAAGGACGAAGATTCACTTCTGAAGAAGAAGTGAAGATAGTGGTGCATTCATGGCTCCCAAACATTTTTAATGAGGGAATATAAAAGCTTGATGGAGAAAGTGCATTGAAAAGCAAGGAGGGTATGAAAAAGGATGTATTTGTCTTTACTAAAAGTTAATTCAAATACATTTTACTATACATACACAAACACAAACACAAAAATAAACTCCTATTTATGTATTTATTTATTTATTCTTACCAGCCACTTTAACAAAAACATCTGCTCATTGCAATCATCTAATCAGTATTTGTTTGTCCAATATGAAAAAATGTGATCTCAGTGACTTTTTCTGTTTTCTGATGAGTATTTTAGAAATGTCTATTCATCTGAGATTTAAACACAAAATATCTTCTACAATTTACACATAACAGTGCAAAAAACAGATTGGAGCAGGCAGAAAAAAAGGCTACAATAACTCAAATAAGCACTCTGTACAACCACGGGGATCAGAAAAGCATCACAAAACACATGCCATGCTGACCATCAAGGCTGATGTACAACATTACAACGACAGAAAGATTCCATGGGTTCCATTTTTACCATCCAAGAACAAGTACACAGTTCCATGTGAGAAATGTTGATCAGGACTACAGACAAAAATCTGTTTTAAAGATTTGTCTGAGAATTACAAGGAAATCAAACTATATTTGAGTATCTAAAGATATCATATAGAAACATATTCTACGATGAATACTACTGTATGTCCATGAATGCTTCATGATTAGCTTTAAGCGTGGAGGATCAGCTGCCAACAGTTTAACAGACAGATTAACAAGATGAAGAGCGATAGAGAGTGATTATCTGTGAGGCCCCATCCCGGAAAACTAAACAGCCAGTCCTTGATCAGGTCCACACAGCGTCAGCCTCTGCATTCAGTCTATTCATGATCATGGACACACCTGTTGCTCTGCTCCTTGTGTATGAGTATACTATATTACATAGCATTAGTCCTTGTATATCATATCTTGTGTCCTGACTCTGTTCTGTTACATTATCATGGATCTCATATTCGCTGTTTCAGCAGGAATCCAAGATAAGCACAAATAAATGTATTCACTGCGTGTACCTTACAACCTCTGGATCCTGATCTGTATCCAGACAGACGGAAGGAGAAGCATCATGAATGAATAGCAATTAAACAACAAGAACAGTTTCCCTGTGCGGTGTGTTAATGAATATTAAGGTACGGCATCGAGAGAAGGCTTCTGTGCCATTGACTCCAAGCAACAATGAACAGTGATAACTGCATCTGCAGAGCTATGAAGCTGTGCTGCAAAACATTTACTGTACAGTACATACTGTAGCCCCAAAACAGTTTCATCTCATCCTGCCTTAGATTTGCATCCAAGAGCTGCTGCAGTAATCCTTATCATTCACAATGTGCTTACGCTGGACATTCTTTCATCAAACTTCATACTGTTTGACTTTCTACTTCACAGCTATAGCAGAGTAAGGATTTAAAAAATATCACAAAAGTGTCACCCAGAAAAGCATGAGATTCCTTTTTTCAATCAGAGTTAGTTTGTACATGGATTAAAGGGATTTTTTTTGTAATGTTCAAAACAATATCTGCACCTGTTGCATATGTTTGATTACTACAAGTAAATACAAGTTTTACATATATGAAGAAAAGAATACAAACTTATTTATTTCAGTGAAAATATATGGACATTTTAGAGACGTATATAAATGTATATAGGAAAAAAAATATTTTATGATTTTTTTATATACATTGGTATTTGAAATAGCAAATTCAACTCTGAATCAAGCGTTTGAATGTTCTTAATCAAACTATATTTTTTCTTTCCAAAATAAAACTATTATTTCTTAGTAAAGATTATACAGTTATGATTTACAGTTTACTTTATGTTGGTTTGTATGAATGTACGTGGATATGACAAAAATTTTGAGAGAGCGTAAGTAAACTGTATTATTATATATAATAGCTTAGACTCTAATGGTTTTCATGTTTCAGTCGTTTTGTAGTTGGATTTTTTTTTTATGTTAATTGACTGGATTCATTTAAATGACAGCCCTTAGAAAATGAGTTTTAAAGTAAGTTTCCTTAATTAATGCCTAACTACATATTAAGTTAAGGTAATAAGTAACCATGTCGTACCGTAGTAGTTAGTAAGTCTAGCAGCTATTCTAATTACTAATCATAATAAACTATTATGTTAACTACAATGTAAGTACTTACTAACTTATATTACATTATTATTCCTAAAGCATAGTGATTTGTTATCTAATTTTGAACCTCGGTATTATTTTCATGTATCTGTGTTGAATGCTGTCCTTATTTTATTATTACAAAATCATAAAAATGTACTTCTGTAACTTCGATAATACTACTGTTAATTATTCCTCATATCACCACAAATAAATATTTAAATGTGAATCGTTGGTGTTGCAGTGCTGATGTCAACCCCAGGTCTGGGCAATAGTGATGATAAATTTCCCCCTCTGAAACATTCAACACAGAAACTAGGTGCAAAGTTGTATATGAAAGCATGTCTCTTGATAAAACCATCCATTATTTTCTCTTAACAACCGAAGGGCAAAGATTGTGTGGATATTGGATTACTATTTTTAAAAAAGAGAGAAAAAAAACTCTCTTTAATATCAAAGTAAAGCTGTAATTCATATTGTGTAATCGGATACATTATAGTTATAAATTAGAAGCCGTCATCTTGAGGCAGGTCCTCAACACATGACTTTCATTTGTCACCTCCATCCATCTAGTTAGTGTTAAGTCACACAGAATGCAAACTGATCCGCGCCACAGATACCTGGTTCCGTGCAGACACCCGCCCCCTTTAAGGATGGGTCATTGGGGTGGCAGCAGCAGATACCTATCATGGTCACCTTGAATCTAAGCATCTAAGTGTTTGTTAAAAAAAGTGCACACACTCACACACTACCTGAAATAGAGGCTATTTATCTGTATGACATGGATTTCTGCTTTAATGAATAAAAAGACAGCTGTGAGTCGTATGATAGTGTTCCCGGCAATATGTAGGACAGCTGGCTATTTAATAAGACAAGCATAATCCGTGGCGAAGCCAAACACAAATACTGGTGTGTGTATGATTCTGATCTAAATTTGTGCTGTTGTTCTTCTTCTTCACAAGTTTTCATATGTCACAGTGTTCTCATAATGTCAATCTATCTGTATACTGCAGCTCAATACGCAGGATTATGGTGACTTTATAGGTATGAGAAATTATGTCGAAATTGCTGGATAATATTACGTGATGGCAAAATCAGCCTTGTGTATCCAGCGCATAAAAGATGATGAATTGCGAAGATTAAAAAAAAGGCTGTTTAAAAAAAAAGTTGAAAAATTGGCTTTGCTAAATAATATAATATAATATAATATAATATAATATAATATAATATAATATAATATAACTGACATATGGCACAATATACTGTTTGTATATTATATTATATAACACACAAACTATATATATACTGTTTGTATATATATATTATATAACACACAAACAGACTCAGCTCAGACTCAGAAGTCAGTGTATATTCAAAATATTCAAAGTTCATCAAATTCTATAATCCATAAGAAACACATCTTATAATTAAAGAGAAGAAAAAAATCAATTCGGTACAAATCAATAATTATTTATTGTGCGTATCAGAAATCTACAAGAAGATAGAGAGCATTATTTAGTGGATTCGAATTTCCTCCATAGGAATGGTAAGTAAATGCAGCGCTTGCTGCATTGCGTGGGCGCTCACACATGATATGAAAGAAAGAGAGAAACAAATGAGTTGTCCAGCAGTTCGTTGCATTCAGGGCAGCGAGCGAGGGACATTCTTAATTCTGATGCTTCATTAATATATAGAATGGCGTAAGAGAAGCTCATTACATGTGTCTCTGACTGCCAAGATTATGCAAATTAGCGTGAGCTTGGACGTGTCAGAAATTGGCAGAGGGTATAATTATGCTGGCTTAAGTTTACCTAAAAACCTAGACAGGAGAGCTGCCATGCATACACAGTTTCAGAACGGTTTTAATTACAACTGACAGCATATCATGACAAATGGGAGTAACTTACTGCAATTTTCTGCTAATGTCTTAGTTTTGAAATTCAACCACTTCATTTTCATATTAGACTGTGTGAAAAAATTTAATGACATAATTCCTGATAATACTCTCATTTCAGAATCAGGCTTTGATAAGAGTGCACCATTAATAACACTCAAACAGTGAGCTGCAATTAACAGTATTACGCTCTGATTATTTGAATTAATGATGAAGTGAGACACACAATAATATTGTAGAAAATTTAAAGCACTGCGCAAGTTTTAAATCCTTTAAAACTCAGTGCTATGGTTATAAACATGAACCTGGTTTTGGACATGTTTTTTAAAACGTCATATTACTGTATGAACAGTGGTTTCAGGAAAAAATATAATGCTTTAAAAGCAGAAAGGCAAGCTTAAAATCAGAGATAGGTACAACAGTGATGGTTCACTTGTTTAACACATACACTGCTTAAGGCCATGACACCTTTCAATGGCCAGAAGGCTCCTATTTTCCATGCACATATAACACAACAAAATTTATATCTTTTTTTTCTATGATCTGTCAAAGTGAAGTCCCTGCTATCAATCAAAAAGTCTTGGAGATAGTCTGACAGTCTAAACGTATATTTTTTATTACAGATGATGCACATTAAGGGTGTTGTCGGCAGTACTGCATGCAATAAAGTGCTATTGCAGTGCTATATGATGTACGTGATGGAATCTTGTTACTGCAAAAACCTCAAGATCAGTTTCAAAAGAGTACTTATAACAGTACTCGTTGTAAGTCATTCTAATATAAGTAAGTCATTGCAATATGAGATACACCACCTTTCTTTCTATATACAAAAGCTGGCTGTGTGTATCCATACTGTAAATAGATATGGATGCAACAAATAGCATCACCTGCAGTGGCTGGAAACATTATTTTGCATGATATGTGACACAGGCAATAAGCAATCTACATGAATCAAAATAAAGCAAGTGCCGATACTGTAATTCACCAAAAGTTGAGAAATGTGATCTACCTGCTTCTGTAGGATAAGTTGCGGGTTAGTTTAACACCAGGTTTGGAAAAATAAATTAATAATAATGAATTACTATACATGGACTGAACTGCAGGTTCACGCCTTCAGACTGATGAAGAAGGAAAAGCTTCACTGCAGAAAAAAGAGAGTCCAGACTGTATACAGGATCCCAGGATAGCCTACCTCTTCACTGATCATGATGTAATGCAGTCGATTAATCGTCAAAATAAACTGTGATGAGTTAATGCAGGCTGCTGCATTAGTGCACTAGTCAAAGTAATCCAAAACAAATACAAATACTTTTGTTTTTTGTATTATTATGATTAGTCTACCTTCCTGTCGCCATGGCAACGTAATATAACGTAATCAAACCTGCAGCAGCAGGAGCAGAAGGAGCAGCAGAAGGTATCTTTATCGAGGGAACGGTTGGTTAATGGTAGCACGCATCCCAGAGCATTTCTTCCCCATCGGTGCACCTACTGCAGTAACCTTGCGCTTTCAGGCTCATCGTGCTCACGCTCACTCAACAAGTGCAGCCCAGAGTAGACACACGGAGGCAGATACGGAGCTGTCGCGTGCGCTGTCTGGAACGCGCGGGCGCGGTGATAATAAGGAATGAACCAAAGCGTCAGGTTTCGTACCTTTGTCTCCCCGCGGGAATGTGGGCTCCATTTCCAGAGTTACAGTGGAAACCGGAGGGGATCGCCCATTCTACCGTCACCTCTACCGCCCTCAGCTCCGCCGCACGGAGACGCACTGGTGCTTCACCGGATCAATCTTATCGTAAAGAAAGAAAACAAAAACAAACAAATAAAAAAAGATGAGAAACACGCGCACACGCGTCTCGGGCGTTCCAAACGCGTCCGCATGAAGCGTGCGCGCGTGTGCGTGCGTGCGTGTGCGCGCGCTCCCCCACAGTCGCGCCTCCGCCGTGTGCGCGCGAGCTGCTCAATGAAAAACGCGAATGACGGCGCGGGATTTTCTGCACCTGGAAAAAAAAAATCGGGTGTCCCCGTTTATACGTCATCACACGTTTACATGCCACTGTCACGACGAAGAGCTTATCCATCCACGATGTACATAAAAATAATAATAATAATAAATACCAACCTGTAAACCTCCTACTTGTTGAAATATAATTGTGAAAACATAAAATAGAGAATTAAAGAACTGGAGAATGACGAATTTCTCCCCAGAGAAAGGGAGTCCCTGAGGTTAGAACGTAAAAATGGCGTTTTTGTGCCAAAATTATCCTCGTGATACTAAACCCATATACAATATACATCAAGCTGTGACTGATCGATTTGTAATGCATGCTGGGAGGCAGGGTGCCATGACTTTTCATATCTCCATGGACGTTTTTTTTTTTTTTTTTTAAATATTAGTCTCTTTAGGATCTGGGAATCATTCCAACAACCCATATACATACAGTATTTACAATACATATATAGTACAGTATATATACAGATCAGTTGAATTTCACACGTGATTCACATTATTTAAGACATTTATCTGATCTGCAATCTGATCATTTTGATTTATTTCAACATTATTTATTATTTATTTCAACAATATTTAGATGATTTGAATTTTCTCATAAATTTCATACTCATTTACTTAATTTTCTTTTGATTCTGTAACGCTGGCAACAATGGCCACTGTTAAAAGCGCATGCTCTCAATGTTTCCTCAGGGTTCTCTGGTTTCATCCCATCTACTGAAAACATTCCATATGTATAGTGGATATGCTAAATTGTTGTAAGTGTGTGTGTGTGTGTGTGTGTGTGTGTGTGAGAGAGAGAGAGAGAGAGAGAGAGAGAGAGAGACTAAATGGTGTATTTCCACATTACAGTCAATGTTGAGAAAATAATATTATATTCCTAGTATAATGAGCCCTAGTCATGTGACAGTCTTCGTGAACATTAATGAAACAATGGCATACAAAATATCTCTAGTGATGTGTTTATTGTGATCTGATGTTTCTGAACCACAATTATGATTAAATATTTATTATGTTTTTAACTGGATGTGTTTATGCAATAGTTTTCCTATACAACATATATTATATATTAAAATCTGTTTTATATAATTTTTTTAATCTTTTCACTGTTCATATATAAAGATGTTATCCCAGACTCTGGACATTTATCCACCTACTCACACTCACACACATACACACACTTATTATTGTATATATTTTGTACATATTGTTTGTTTTCTTGCACCTTTAGTTTACTTTATTTGTTGTTCTTTTTGTATAATACACGTTCGGTTGGTTTAATTACTTGCGTGTTCATCTGTTTTGCTCACCTGATTTTAACGCAACACCATCACAAAGATAAAAGACCTTCATTTAATATTAAGTTATCTGATCGTTACACGATGATTAAAAGAAAATAAAATTATAATAATAAATTTGCCCAAAAAGAAATGCTATATGCAATTTTTTAAATTAATGTGAATAATAGCTAGGGCTCATTATATGGCATATGAGGGCTTTTTATAATAAGGATATAAAATTTTTTATTCTAATAAAGATATAAAATTATATCTTATATAATATAATTAATATAATATTTGATAGTGTTCTGTTCAGGGGGTCTATGGAACGAGGGCATTTTAGCACATAACACTGGGTTTAACCAATTGCAAAGGATGACTTCTTGAAATTCCAGATATTGCAGATATGTGTTTTCACATGTAAATTTTTCTTATGATTCAATTCAATTTTATTTGTATAGCGCTTTTAACAATTGTCATTGTCGCAAAGCAGCTTTACACAATCAAAAGAAT
>JAQMYJ010000009.1:16822928-16839292 GCA_030014305.1 Clarias laeviceps
GTGTGTGTGTGTGTGTGTGTGTGTGTATATATATATATATATATATATATATATATATATATATATGTGTGTGTGTGCATGCAGCTTAGCTCTTGAGCTTGTTTCCATGGCAATGTTAAGCACAAGTCCACTATGCAGAACTCATGGTCAATGATCCTCCTCTTAAGTGAAATGTTAATATTTCATCAACATCTGCACAGATTTGCATGTAGTGTTGAATTCGATCAATTTGTTTGTTTGACAGATGCTCAGATTCAGCATGTTAACAGATCAGAACGGAGAAGTAGAATTATTAGTTATGTCAAACAGGTTAATATTCAGTGTAATAATGTGTGCATTGCCTCTAGTGACAATGATATTCATACTATATTATTTTTAAATTGGTTACCATACTGGCCACTTTAATAGAAAAACATCTGTGCTTCTGCACACTACTATTCAATCAGCCAATCATGTGGGAGAAGCACATTGCATGAATTCATGCTATCTCAGGGGACTTGGGGCACAAAGTGGGATATACACTACCCTGGACAGCGTGCCAATGAATCGCACTATGGGCAATTATGAAACTCCAATTAGCCTAATCTGCATGTCTTTGCACAGTAAGAGGAAACCACAGGACCTGGAGGAAACCAAACTATCACGGGAAGAACATGCAAACCTAATGAGCACAGTTTTGAAGGGGACTCTAAACCTTGAGGCCACAGTGCTTACCACAATGCCTTTGTGCCACCTTGGCAAAATTAATATCCACTGAGGTATTATGTCTAAAGATGTCTAAAACCTGGCTGGCTGAGTCTGACTTTCTCATACAGTGAGACTCTTGTATTTGGAATCTGAGAAGGACGGAGCTTAATCTATTCTGTTTCTATTCAATGCTTCTGCACTGCAGTCGGAATGAAATGTTTAAATGCAGTTTGTGCTCTCTCATTTCACTTTCAGAGGCCTTAAAAATGCTAAAAATGTACTTGAAGTCAAGATGAATCATGATGAAATTTTATGTTTCTTTTTATTTCAGATCCAAGATAACATCATAAGTGAGTGTATGTGTGTGTGCCCTGCGATGGATTGGCACCCTATCCAGGATGTACCCCGCCTCGTATCCTGGGATAGACTCCAGGTCCCCCGTGACCCTGAATACAGGATAAAGCAGTGTAGACGATCAATGAGTGAGTGAGAGATAGCATCAATACTCAGTAGATTGCATAATACGTAGATAATTTAATAAAGTTAGACCTCACATCACTTAACTTTTTTTTTTCTTTGTGCTTAATCAAAATTCAGTATTTAAACTGAATCGGCCCAGGACAATTTCTGTGATAAAGGAGGAAATCTTCTCTGCATTTAAGAGCATCAGTCTTGATACATTAAGAAACATTCAGTGCCATGAAATCACAGGCTGCCAATTTGAACATTTGCAATTTATACTTTTCTTTTTTTGTTGTTGTTCAAAATTAAAATTTTATTTGTCAAATACACAGTCATACACAGTATGATATGCAGTGAAATGCTTAAATGACTGCCCGTGAATAATAAAAAAAAAAGATTATTAATAGGAAATAAATTTGAATAAAAAGAAATAACATAGAAAATAAATTTAGCTAAGATATGAACCATATATATATAAAAGACAAAATATACAATATAATATATTTTATAAGAAAACCTAGCCATACAAATAGAGAAAAATATAAAAATTTGAGCGTGGGAAATTTAAATAGAAATGGCCGGGGTGGGGCTTCAAATATGCATGACAGTGTTTTATTGAAAGTGACTTATGTGCAACGAGCAAAGAAATGAAATAGAAATATGTAAATATATGAATGGTCAGGTGTGCAGTGTCCTTAAGTGTCCATGAATGTCCAGAATGAGTGCAAAAAAGACAGTCTGGACTTTTAGGCCACATTGTATGGTGGAAATTATCCAAATTTAAGAAATTTAAACATTTAGGCCAATCATTTGCTAGTCTAGTCTTAAATAATACTTGAACCTGCGTAGGGTTGTGAGGTTTCTGGCACCCCAACCCATCGAGCAAAACCACACACACTCACCCACACAATCCAACACTACTGGCAATTTTGAAACACCGATTGGCCAACATCACATGTCTTTGGACTATCAGGGTAAAGCTGGAATACCCAGAAGAAAGCCACCAAATACGGTGAGAACATCCACAGACAAACTAGAGGTGAAATTTTAACCCCAAGCACTGGAGGTCCGAGGCAACAGTGTGAACCACAAAGCCATTATAACGCCTGTACTACACATGACTTGCTGCATTAATTCCCTTACAATGTCATTTGACTGTAATTTATGTTACACTTGTGTCAAATATATGACATTCGCACTAATGTACAGTATTTTGTTACTTTCAACCTTGCAGCATATTATTCATCTATATATTTCATGTCACATGTCTGGCCATCAAAGTATAAATTAATTGCATTCATGAAATATTCACACAAAATGATCTCCAGTATGTTGTAAATTTCATCATTTCATCCAGCACAAGCGCTATTCCTGTGTGGCAAGAACTATATCTGTGAGCGGGACAAGAAAGGAAATGAGATGTCAGAATAAAATAGCTATAAAGAAAATTTCAGAAATAGTTTTCACTTTGACCTTCACTGAGCTGACTGAACGAGACTGAAAGCGTCTCGTTCCTTCAGAGACCAAAAAGTCTCACCTGGAGCTTCTCGTTCAGTCAGTCGATCTACACAACTCACACTTTCACTGACAGATGGGAGAATATGAAGCGAAACTCCATCTGCCAGCCACATCTCTTTCAATAATGCTCCCGAGGTCTCATTTACTGCACTAGAGAAGACACGAATCTGAGACGGGGTGCCTGTGTCTGCAGGCAAACTTTACCTTGTCTGCAAGCTGGTGAGACAACATCTTGCTCAGAAATAGACTCATTACAGTTAAACATCCGGTTTTAAGTCTTTAAGACTTAAGAGTATTTCATCTGCTTGGTAAAAACATCTGTGGTGTTGATGCTGGGTAGGCATGGTTAGCATGTAGCTAGCATCAGTAACAAGTACTTGTGCCAGTATCCAGAGGAGAGGATGATTCATTCATTCCTCAATACTGCAAGTGCTGCTTTACCCCAATCAAGGTCACAACCAATCCTGAGATTACTGGATTCTACACCATGACGTCATAGAGCAAATTGCATACACACATTTAAGGGCAGTTTGGTGTAGTCATCCCCACCCATTGGCATGTTTTTCCACACCGACTCCGCACTGACAGGAACCTGAGCTCATTATCAAACCAGGGACCTTGGTTTAGGAGCTGTAATTCCACAATGCTCTACACCATGAAAGCAAACCAACAAAGAATGTTATATTAATAGTTTTTTTTTTTCCTGCAGCTTTTCAGCCACATGCTGAAGTTTCCCCTTGGAATGGAGAGCTTTCTTTCTCACACTTATTTTAATGTCTCCATTTATTTTCTTTAAAACTTTTCGTACTGTTAAAAGTGATGCACATTCATAAAACCCTCTGGCTGATTACTCTTACCATTAAGGAGATATTGTTGTTCTGTCATTTGCTGCATCATGCTTCATTTCTTTTTGTTTCAAGAACATCGAACATTCATATTCATTTAAAAGCGATGTACCGTGATCAGAATCGAGTGTGAATTGTGAATCTATGAATTTTAATGTAGCAGAAGTACAGAAAGTTATAATAGAGTGCAAAGAGTAAAAATACTCTTAAAAAAAAAGTACAGCCTCAAATGCGTTCCTCGAGTTAAAGTAATTTTTTTACTTGGTTATTTACTTGGTTACTTGGTTATTGACTCATATTTCAGTAAAAAATGTGAGCAAACCAATTAAAACTTGTTAACAACAGATAAAATATTAATCTTTTTTTTTTCTTTCAATCATTCAACACTTATCCTGCAGGCCAGAAGCCTAACTATGGAGCCTAACTATGGGCACATGTGGGGTACACCCTGGACATGGTGCCAATACATCACAAAGCACACACACACTCTGGGCAATTTGGGAACACCAATTAACATAATCATTATGTCTCTTGACTGTGGGGGACACCAGAGTACCCGGGGGAAACCAGTCAAGCATGGGGAGATGCTAATTTCACTCACACCCTTGGACTCTCGACCTTGGAGGTGCAAGGCCACAGTACTAATCACTACGCCATCTTGCAGCCTAAAGTATTAATTTCTCAAAAATAATACAGTAATCAGCTATTTTTTATATGTTAGGAGTGATCATTTCGAGCTGTCACATTGTTTTTTAGGTTTGTGGAAGAATTCTTGAACATGATGAAATTAACAGTCAGTAAAGCATAAAATATGCATTAAAGTACATGTATAAATACATACATCAAGGAATCATTCACCCACCTTGACACATCTATTACTGCAGATTTGTAAGGAATTTTAATCAGCTGCTTGAAGCACTCTTGCAAAAAAGTCACCTTATGATTTCCAAAAATATTCCAGATGCATCAAAGGACTCTATTTTGAAATGTAATGATGGAAAAGCAGAGATTTCTCATGAGCAAAGAGGGAAGACGAAAGAAGGTTATTAAATATCAAAAGTCCCCATTCTATTTCCACAAACAACAATCACACATTTACACTACTGTACAGTATATTATCAGATACCATTCGCTGCATCTATTTCTTTCTACAGCAGCTTTTCTAGTGCACTAGGTTATCTCCGCTTGCTTCATGCTGCTGTGTCTGGCCTTCCAGAATGCCCAATTTCTTCCTTAATGTCCAGAGCCGTTCCCACTGGTTAAGGTCATCTGTGAAGCTTTTTTGACATTAGATCATAAAGATAATGATCCTTTGGCTACTACTCTCTATTGTACTCTGCCTCTGTGTATCATTCTGTTGTACCATATCCTGACTGAATTTAGGCCACTTCATGAATTGCCTAAAGGTGTGCAAATATTTATGCTTTTATGCTCCGTCCTTCAACACAACCTTCTGTTTTCTTTGACCCTGCCAAAAAAAAAAAAAAAGTTACATGGAATATGAGAAGTGGCCAAAGGACAGGACCTCAATTTACTTTGGTGCATGATTCGCTTCACTATATGCAGCTGCTCGGTAGGACATTTATAAAATGATATACAGCAGTACATTGAACCTGTAAAAGACCCCTAGCTTCATAAAGACCAGATGGGACCTACAGAACAGCCCAAATAAAACAGTTTCAAGTAAAAAAAAAAAATCAATTAAAAGTAAAAGCTGAGTTAGCTAAATTGAAGACTATTCAGCTCCTTTGGGGAGCTAACTTTCCAAAGTCCTCAGGGACAGATTTATGGAAAGGCATAAATAATTGGATGGATTTTACCAAAGGTTTAAAGGTCTTGGCTATTTCAAATCCCTCATTAAAAAAAAGTGTGAGGGATATGCAGCCATCCTCATCCAGGATTAATCATTTGTTAAATAGTGGACCAAGGTGAATACTGATCAGAAACACTATTATAAAGCCATGAGGAAGGTTAAGGTAATGCAGATATGATTAATAAATAAATTGGCTTGTATAAAAATTCCATGCAGAAATTAAAAACCAGTAAACATGTGGTTTTGCTGTCTGATGTGACCTGAGTATGAGTCGTTTTACTGCAGCATACTTTTTACTTGAGTAGATTTGTGAAGAAGAAACGCTACTCTTACTCCGCTACATTCGGCTACACTTAACTAATTTTTTTTCTAACCATTTATTCTACACATGCAGCCGGTAGATCTACCGCATGACTGTTTGACCAATCAGACGCAATAACAATAACCACATCTTCAGCTGGTGTTCATTCATTCTACCTGTGAATCCGTCCTACATACTGTATATACATATACACACTAACATATTGTTATTATAATTTCCAAAAATAAATAAATAAATAAATAAATCAGACATTGCGCTGGAAACCGTTACTCAGTACTTGTGTAGTTTTTTCACCTGAATACTTTTTTTACTCTCACTTGAGTAATATTTTGGATGACTACTTTTTATTTCTACTTGAGTAAATTTTTTGGCTACTCTACCCACCTCTGCTAAACAGTAACTAATGTAGTTTAGAGATTATGGCAGCTAGACACTCATCATGCATAGTGGACACTGTACAAGTCTCTGGAGGCAGTGTTATGATCTGGGGTTGCTTCAGTTGGTCAAGTCTAGGCTCAGTAGCGTTATGTGGCAATAAAATGAAGTCAGCTGATGACCTGAATATACTGAATGAGCATCATTGGATTTTTTCTTATCCAATTTGGCCACCACAGACTCCCGATTGTAACCCGGTTGAAAGTCTCTGGGATGTGCTGGAGTAGACTTGACAGAGTAATTTAACTTTTCCATCATCTCAGATCTCAGCCAAACAACTCTATGAGAAAAAAAAACATTGCATAAGTTTGTCCAAACTATGTCACAATGACTGCACAAGGAAATTAAAGTTTAAGTGTGCAATTTCATAGAATTTTTGTTGTTGTTTAGACAGTGTATTAGCTAATTAAAAATAAGGATGAGTTAATGCTGTAAATGCATTGTGGTCAGATTGTCCTATGAGCTTCATATCTGAATGCCTGCTCATACCCGCATGAAATTAAAAACCTTCTGCTTGGGAAATGGTCCAGAGGGATCCTAGTCCCAATTCAATCCTCTACTTAAACAATATGCACTGGTGAGATTTAAAAAATAAAACGTAATAAAAAATAGTGCCTCTTCCATTTGTATGCGTGTTTGCATACAGGGTGCCCCAAAGTCTAGTCTAAACTTAATATTTTTTTTAATCAAAGAAAAAATTTGATGCAAACAAAACAAGAATGAATAAAACCCATCCTCTTGTACAGACAGGATTCTCCACGTCAAGAAGTTGCTACACTATTAGGTGGAATAAATGTTAGAATAAAGATTAGTATGTTTCTACCATCAGTTACTGATAGTAGCATGATGAAAAAGAATTATGTAACTAAACAAAAACCTGTAGCTCATCTGAAAGACAGCTGAAGTGCCCTTTGCATTAAAGAGTTGGAAAGACTCCAAAGCACATAAAAACAGCTGAGACTAGGGACCTAAAACCTCTCCTGGACTGTCCCAGTTAGAACACTGCCCTAAATCGAGCAAACGTTTTGAGGAGTGAACTAAACATCATTTATTATCAGCATTGCCCACGAGGCTTTAAGAGTAGCAAGAACTATGATTAGAAATGTCACTCACTTAACGACCTCAGGTGATTTGTGTTTTCTAAAACATATCTTCAGAGCAATTCGCAGTTCATATAGTGATACTATTATATCTGTACATCTTATAAAAATGACTCAATTTAGATTTTCATTGTGCTACAGACCATTTTACACTCAGCCCTTACCACAGCTGAAACGGGGCATAAGCACATTAAAGTCTAAAAAAAGAATACGGAAAAAAACCCGACAATGTTTAAAACACCTTCAGCAATGAAAGTCCTCTTGAATCAGGCATAGTGCTTATTGGTTTTACCAGCTCGCTTGAGATGGGGATTAAAATGTGGAGTGGATTTAAAAAGGGCATGGAAATGAAATATTGTGTGGTTTGGTAGTAGGGACAGGAATCACCATGGGTCACCCCATACAATATCACGATACCTGGCTGCCGATTTGACTTTTATTGCAATTTTATAAAAGACCCTTATTCAATATTTATTTTTGTTTTCAGATTTTGTTACAATTCTAAACAAACTTGGAAAATAATTTGCTTCTACCACAAGTGACACTGAGCCACCTGTCAAATGCAGTATGAATAGTTCAGAGTGCTCCACCTGTAGGATTCTAGAGGAACAGCAATATTTCACATCAGCTGCACATATTTAAATTTTAAAATAACAATAACTAAAAAACTATACATGTATAGCCACACAAAAGAATCATGATACATAACTAAATTGTTAAAAACACGTTAAAAACCACATGTGCCCACATGCTCAGTCACTCAACCCATGTGCTCACTTAATTTTAAGTTAAATGTTAGACACTTGTATTTGAAGTTAGTTTGTGTTGTTTAAACACTACCCTTGGTTTTTATGTAAAACTAATGTTCTACGTATTGGACTATATTTAATTAGGCAAACTGTTTTAAAGGTTTCAAATTGTAACAAACTCGGAGAAGAATTTCATATGGAATCGGGATATTTATAAAAAAAATTGTGATACTTATAGAATCGGCACCTAGATATAGCAATAACATCGTATAGGGAGGTGACTGGTAATTCCCATCCCTAGTCTGTATACAGGTCCTAACATAAAAATTCACCCATTAAAATATTTATATATTTTATAGCATTTAGACATGGAACATAAATTAGTCAATTTTGGTTATAGGTGATAAAATCTACCCATAATACTGGTAAGATCTACAGCTCAGAAGTTAGTCTTACCCCAAAAACAAAACCAAAATAAAAAATAAAAAAACAGGGCACTCAACCAAGATGAGCCTTATGGGAGAGCGATTATAAACATTATTTTAAAAAAGCCATATACTGTAAAAGGCATGCTAGATACTCTTGATCTCTGATCTGAATCATGCTGGTGATACTGTTGTGGGAAAACTGATCAGCGACTGATGGAGCCAAATACAAGGTTTTCCAAGAATACTGGTTCCAAGGTGCATAAGACTTGAAACTAGGAGGCAAAAGTTCAGGTTCTATCAAGACAACCACCCCAAGTGTAGTACAGTATGTGCAAAGTACAAAATCTGACATGCATGAAATCTTTTCTCTAGAGCATTTTATGTCTAAAAATATATTTGTGCTCACCTCAACATTTTATCTTACATGCTGTGTTATTAGTGCAAAGACAGACTGACCTTGAACTTATACATGTGCTCCTCTTTCACTGATTCTACACTGCCACAAAACCCAATAAAATAACCACATAAGGCACGTTTACAGAAAATCTCTTTTATCTTCTGCAGACAGAAGGCACCTTTAGGAAGTACAATTAATGGAGTTCCAAAGATGTTTTAGAGCAAAAAAACAACATGGCATTATGTTTAAAGGCATTATCTGTTCTTCTTCTACTACATTGCATGCTCTCAGATCTCTTCATTTTTTCACATCACGCGTCATAAACCTGATTCTTACAGTGATTTTGGCCTCGACAGTCAACAATACATAACTGCACATGTTCTCAAAACAAAATCTCAGAGGTCATACACAGAGATATTTAAATTTTCCTGGGAATCTGTATCACTCTGAGTGGTTTTAGACCGTCTTAGTAATAGTACAGGAAATCTGAACAACTAACACTAACCTTCACAAAATTTTACAAGTTTAACATTTAGATATGCTTTAAAAACTAATTTGGTTTTATTACATTAGCTATTAGGGATGAGAAGTGAAACACCCCAACATGCCAAAAATAACCCCAGGTCTTCTTTTCTATAAAACATGAATATCAGCGTCAGATATGCAAAAGGTGCAATGACAGAGCAAAGTGATCATCCATTCTCATTAAAATTGTACTAGATATTTTTCTATGCAATACAAGACCTAATTTAAAAGGTAAGCCCACAATTTGCACAAAAGTTAAAATATCCACCCTTCACACCAGGAAAAAAAAAAAGTGTTTTGATTTAGGCTTTTACAAAAATGTAATGAACAATTCCAACTTTGTTCGTAATGCATCAGACAAACGTTCAGCGTCTTTAAGAAAAACAAAAACTGTATTTTTAAAAAAAGACTTGCACTGAAGCAGTTTACTTAGTTTTCTTGTCCTTTGGTAAAAGAAAATTAATATGAACTCTATACACACTGCACAATTTGTGCTTTAAAATGGGCTAAATACAATCCTGAGTTCAATAATTCAAAATGGACAAATTGGATGACGAAGACTCAGTATAAACTTCTACAAATGTTAAAGACCTTTGATACTTTATAGCCAGTACTCTACTCATGGTAAAATAGCCAATAAAATACAACAACTGGCAAAATGGAAACCAATTCATGTATTTAAATACATTTTAAGAAAATAAAATATGAAAATAAAAACATTTTAGGCCACTGAGTCATCTAATAGAAAACACATTCAGGGCATAACCAAAGCAGTTTTTTTTTGACTGGAAAATATTTGATCATCTTTATCATCTTATACAAACAATCTTTTTTTAAGTTTCTTATTGTCTAAACAATGACATAATTGGTAGTTACTGTATATAATCTACCATGAATAGAATAGATGAATAATCTGTATAAACAAAAGCTAGTCTACAGATCAGAATCAATTCCCTCTGTCCTTGTTTGATAAGTAGTTTATCTGTTCCTGAATGTTTCAAAAGCAGTAACTAAAAATACTGTTTGTTTTTTTTTCAATTTCTGTCATGTTATATGGCACACTTGCTCAGGTATCAAGAAAGAAACTGGTACCAGTATTTGGTATTTGTACTTTAATTTCGCATGAAGGTGTCCGTTATTTAGGTCCTAATCTCAGCTTGATCTCAACATGCTCCTTTTCCAAAGTATCTATAAACCCATCGATAACCTCTAACCGCATATGACATTTGTCAGGGTCTAATAAATTCTATCACATATAGAAGTCTTATTCCACCACTGTAATGATGGTAAACATGTTTTAATATATGTGCATAACAGATGGACCAACCCTGCTCAGAATTCTTGGGCAACTTCGCTGCACTCTATGTCTCGAATTAAAAATTAGTCGATGACTCTTTCCCTACTGAGACGCTCCAAAAGCGCCGCTTTCCGTCAGGCAGCGTTGGTGTGAGAGCGGAGTCGGCTTGTTTAGATCATCTTATGCCATCCTGCGGGGAAGCTGAAGTTTGTATGTGCCTGCCAGTGCTTTGGCAGCGCTGTAGATCATCTGTCTACGGGACATTCCGGTGAAGGCATGGTGCCAGTCTGTACGGCTAACGTTGGGCACGGTCCTCTCTAGAACCTCGCCTATGGTCACGAGCAGACCAGACCAGCGCAGACTGTAATCCGGAGGGGTGAGAGACAGAGCCTGCAGGAGAGAACACCGAACGGAATGTTCAAAGCATTTTAAATAAAAAAAAAGAGCACAGAACAGCAGAACAAAGAAACCAAAAGATTGGTCATTTAACATCTATTGTGAGTGTCATTTGTTTATATGTAGTAATAGTGAATGCCCTCTTCTGCACTCTAAGTATAGTAACAAAACAGAAGGAACATCTAAACAAGCAACAAATACAATATCAATTTAAACAAAATGTGTATTTGGTGGAAATATATGCTCACTGTCCACTTTATTATAACATGTAGATTATATTCAGTAGTAAAGATTGTGGGATGGGGGTGGTGGTGGTGTTTGATTCAGTTATAAATCGCAATTCTCTTTTTGTGGCGATTCATGTATTGACTCCAAAATTTTCGGGAGTTAAAAAAATTAAAAAATGTTTTTACATTTATAATACAGATGAACCAGTCAATCGGCCAGTGACAAGAATTGCTGGTTTTCAGTTAGATTGGCCATGACCAGTGATCCTGTGATCATCCGGTCAGAATAGTGTTCATTTTGTCAGCTATTTTCAATTTCAGTCTTAGTCCCGGGATAAATGTCTGTTAGTTTTTAAAATTTTTAGCCAATCTTATCCCATTTTTGTTTAGTCAAATTTTAGTCGACTAAATGTCTGGACATTTTAGTCTAGTTTTAGTCAAAGGAACCTTTAAATATTTTAGTCTCGCAACATTTTAGCAATAAAATTATTATTCATTAACCCTACAGTCAGTCAATCTAGTCTAGCCAAAACCCTTTTTTAAAAAAAAGATTATCTTTTCATCTGATGTTTTCAGCTAGTTAGATTTATTTCCAACCATCACAACAACTGCTGCATGTCCATATATTTTTTTAACTACAAAACAATAGGAGCAGTGCAGACAATACAGAGTTTTTAAATTTAAAAAAATCTTTTTTTTTTTATGAATTTACACACTTGGACTGTTGTAGGGATAGCTCCTATGGGTCACAATCATTTGCTAACCTATTAGCTTAACGTGTTTGGCAACGGTTTAACTATAAAATAAAATAAAATACATCACAACAATTATGTTAACATGTTGTAACATACAGTAATTGCCACAAAGAGGCTGTAAAACTGGGTGATATTTATGGTATGCCTTGATGCTCTCTCTTCTGAAGTCTCTTCACATTTGTGGTATTTTTCCCAGTGATTGTGTGCTTGCACTTTTTCCCCTCCAATATTACTACACATCATTTTTTTCTTCAATATGAAGTTCAATATGAAGAAAATGTCTCTTATCTTTCGCCAGAGTAAAACTGCTGTGATGACGAAGAGTTAAAGATGACTGAGCTTGTAACATCCCGTCCCAGGGAAACAATGCTGCTCAGGCCATAATGAACACCGTATGGCAGCGGATTGTGACAAAAAATATATGTTGACGAAAATAAAGACAGACATTTTATTATTATTATTGTTTTTAAACCACATTCTTGTCGCGTCTTTTTTATCAATAATATTGCATGCTGAATTCGTCACTGTTCATTAATTAACATCCGTGACGTCTCGTCAATGCTTCGCCTTAGTCACAGGAAAAAAATAATTTTCATTGACGAAATTAACACCAGGTCAGCCCCAGATATAAACGATTCTGTAGCAAGTCCTGAAGCTTCAGAATGGTGCAACAGAAACATATTTAACGGCATTACATTATCAAAAATCTATTTACACATTTTCAGCCTGTGTGGTAGGAGTGAATTATTTGCCAAGTTTATTTAGAAACATTAATTATGACCGGATGACCTAATAGAACTGTTCAGTTAAAATGTAGCTTTTATGCTTAAATTAATTTTAAATAAATAAAAATACAAGAGTTTGACATTTTATTTTATATGGTTTAAATGGTGCACTTGGTTTTTAAGTGAGAGAACTAATGTTAAGGTTCAAAATTGTATTAAAACCTAAGAAAAATGCAAAATCGAATCAGGATATTTATAAAATTAAACTGCCACGGATCTATCGTGATATCATATCGGGTGATAACTGGTGATTCCCCACCCTTAGTCAGTCCTGGTAGTGTTATGCTCTGTTTAGTCTATTAAGATTCACTGGATGTGAGAACTTGACATGACCGAATGCTTTTTTTTAATTGCTGCATCAGCGGACAGTGTGACAGGTGGATTTTCTATCAAGATACATGACAAAGTTACATGGCACTTCAAATGACTGATACAATTCCAATTACTCAGGCTTGGCTGAGGCTGTCAGGAACACAGCTGGAAGGCAACACTTCTAGCATGCCGTATTTACATCTACGTGTTTATGGTGCATCAGAGAGCTTCGAGGCAGCGTGTGTTATAGACAAAGGACGCTGCCTGAATAAGTAATGCTGTGTACCTGCTGTACGTGTTCCAGAGCAACAGGGGTAGCCTGTGTGAAAGTTTCGATGTGGATGCCGTTGCTAGGGTCATCCAGGATCAGACAGCCAATGTCGAACCACCTAAAGAAGAAAAAACATCATATCAAAAAAGGCATCAGTAACTATTAATGGGATGCGAGTTAAGTAACGACAAATGCAATGGTTCATTTGCAGTGGAAACTTTAATCATGAGAAATTATGGTTTGTTGTCTTCTTTAAATAAGCAAAAGGCTCTTTGAGAAGCCAAAAAAAAAAATGTTACTCACAATTACCAATACCCAGAGATTTATACAGTGGAACCTTGGATTATGAGCATAATTCGTTCCGGAAGCGGGCACGTATTTCAAAACACTTGTAGACCAAATTGAATTTTCCCATAAGAAATAATGGAAACTCAAATAATTCGTTCCACAGCCCAAAAAAATAAATACAGTAAAAATAAAACAAATTAACCTGCACTTTACCTTTAAAAAAAAGTAAAAATAAATCCCGACAGATGAGTGTTTCCGTTTGTGCGTGTGTGTGTGTGTGCGCGCGCGCGAATCTAAAGTAAGCTCCCCTCTCCCTCTTCTCGCCTTAAGCAATTACCCTTCCTCCACTCTATTCACACACGCGCGCACACAACGGAAACACTGTTTTATCGGAAAAATAAACAAGAAATCGCTCTAATGACATTCAATTGAGCAATACACTAACAGAATCACTGCTGTAAAGTAAAATTAAAACAAATTAACCTGCACTTTACCTTTGAAAAGAATCACGACAGAGCAGTGTTTCTGTGTAGAAAAGTAGATCAGTAGTTTCAGTGTGTGTGTGTTTGTGTGTGTGTGTAAGGCGAAAGTAGGAGGGTTCTCTGTGTGTGTGGCACGGTGTCCAATGATGTGCGCGCACACAGACACAAAGAGCAGGCTGAGCGCTGAAAACAAAATGTTTTACACACACGTGGTCATAGTGTTATAGTAAACAGTACACGTGTGCAAAGATGTTGATTATACCAATGAGAGATGAGAACTAAGACCCAGCAGGGGAGACAATTACAAACAATTACACTGTGCAAGAGAGAGAAAAAAAACGTTGTCTCAGTTGTGATCGGCGTCAAAACAAGAAGCGCATGCGTGATACATGACACTCGGTACTCCAAGTCAAAAGTTATTAAAAGTCTTTGCTCGTCCCTCGTTCCCTAATCATCATTTCAACTATATCATGCCACAATGGCCACATGCTCAGTCCGAGTACTGCTGAACGATGATAATGTACAGTTCATGCTGGCTTTTCCTGGCCTTCCTTACTGCATCTCTCTGGCTTTTTTTTTTTTATGCCACCTACAGACTCGGTCTGGACATTAGTATTCTCCATACACATCAAAGCGACAGCAGGCACCCTCAGTACAACGTTCTGCCGAGCTCACCAGCTGAACGCGCCATCACATTCTTGGACTCGAACCAAACGGTGTCATTTTAACCAAGGCTTTGAGACAGGCTATTTTTTTTAATAATTACAGACTTGACACCTTTGAATTTATAAATGTCTTTGTAAGCAGCATCAGTAATAAATACAGCTTTGGCAAGGATGACAGCTAATTTGGCTTATAAATTGTCACCTTGAGAGACTGTTTTACTCAGAATAACTGGATGAAATTACTGGCACTGGGAAGTCCAAAGTCACTCTAAAGGACATGTGGAGAAAAAAAAAAGGCAAAGAAGTGGACTCTGATCATGCACTACGTGAAAAGAGTGTGACTTTGCTGCTTACCTGTCTGGAAAGAGCTCTGCTATAAAGTTCTCCACAGAGACCACAGGCTGTTTCTCGTGAATTACAGCAGTTCGGCGTAGACTGTCGATACGCTCCTGAGCCCCCTGCGAAGTAACACACATTTATGAGACCACAGAACATTTCTAAACCGTTCGAATTTTTCCTCTAGCACAAAAAAAAAAAAAAAAAAAAATCACAATCTTAGTAGAATAAAGGTAAAGTGATCCAATTTAAAAAAAAAAAATTTAAAAAAAAAGTGTGTTTGCCTGGCCTTTTGTTTTGGCCATCTTAAAACTTACTTGACTAACATCCAAAAGAGACGGCTAAAAAAATTAAATAATATATGGCGATCAAGATAGTTAAGGGTGTTTTCACGTTAGGTTTGTAGCTAGCGTTCACAGTAGTTTTGATTCCCTGCCAAGTTCGATTCCTGTCTCTGTGTGCATGGAGTTTGCATGTGCTTGGTGGGTTTCCTCCGGGTACTCCGGTTTCCTCACACAGTCCAAAGGCATGCAGATTAGGCCAATTGATTTACCGAATTGGCCGTAGTGTGAGGGAGTGTGTGTGCGCGCGAGTGTGTATATATTCGCGTGTGCCCTGCAATAGATTGACACCCTGTCCAGAGAGCGCACCGCCTCCTGGGATAGGCTCCAGGCCCCCACAACCCTGTGACCCTGTGATGAAGTGGTATAGATGATGAGTGAAAGAGACGATGACCCCATCTCCATATCTACTTGAAAAGGTGGAGTCGTGCTCTTGGTTTGTGAGGCGCCACTAAACAAAAGTTAACATTCGCGCTTTGCCTAATATGATTGATATTATGAAATGCATTCGCCTCCTGAGACCTGAATTCAACTGTTGTGCTCACTGCATTTTCTCCACACTGTTTACGTTTATTAACAACTGATAACTATGAACTTGAACAGGAAGATGTTTGAAAAGAAAAGTATTATATGTAATGGTCCCCATATGAGGATCGTACAAGGATAAAGAGACAATGTAGCTGGGAGAAAATGTCATGTCCTCATATGAGCACAATCAGATCTGAAGAGGTTAATACAGAATAAACCTCTTTTAGCAAAGTCCAAGCCAGTCTTTTTGTGTTCTCTTTAAAATATTTCAAGTTCCTTTGAAATTAAAAAAGGTATTATTGAAGTCTGGCTCACATCTACTGTACAGTGGGGGAAATAAGTATTTGCTCCCCTACAGATTTTCTAAGTTTGCCCACTTACAAAGAAATGAAGGGTCTAT
>JAQMYJ010000009.1:16847340-16870390 GCA_030014305.1 Clarias laeviceps
TTTTGTTTCTGGTGTCCTTTGACAGCTCTTTGGTCTTGGCCATAGTGGAATTTGGAGTGTGACTGTTTGAGGTTGTGAACAGATGTCTTTTATACTGATAAAGAGTTCAAACAGATGCCATTAATACAGGTAACAAGTTTTTTCTTATTTTGTCTTTCATAGTTGAGGTATACCTATGATGAAAATTACAGACCTCTCTCATCGTTTTAAATGGGAGAACTTGCACAATTGGTGGGTGACTAAATACTTTTTTGCCCCACGGTATGTAATGCTGAGAAAATCTCAAAATAGCCTGGACACTTGTATTCTGATCACTGTTTTTGTTTAGATCTAATGAATGTTATTTATATTACAGAGCCATTTTCCTCTCAAATTTTAAGCACAAGGCATTTTACCCAAGGAATTGCAGCTCACCACATGTTTTTTTTTTTTTGCACAAATTTGTGTAAACTCTGTAGAGACTTATGTGTGAAAATCCCAAATCAGCAATTTCTGTTGTTTATGTTTATGAGTGTATGGTGAAACTCATTTCCACTGTTATAGAGCACTATGATGCTTTCTTTGTGAGAACTCATCATCTCACCTAATCAAGCACACTGAGCGACGCACTTATTAGCAGTGTTACTGGCCTAAATATTGCTAGATGAGATAATTAATTAATTTTATATACACACTTCATAATTTTATATACACACTTCATAAAAGCATGTGTGAGATTTTGCTTGTGTTTCTGCTCTTATTAGTTTTCTCTACCAAAGGCATACATGTAATTCAAGAGGCCTTTAAAGCTGCATGATGTCTACTGTAAAGCCGGTTAACAAAGTTATCTTACTATTTAACTAGAAAACGTGTCAATCAGAGGCAGACTGTTTATTTTTGTGACATTTTCACATAAAAAATTTATTTATTCGATCAAATAGCACTAGTCCTTACTGTCCGATTTGTCTGACTGATGATTTTTTCAGCACATGATTTAATATATACAAAAAGTATGAAACATGAAATTAAACAGAAAAACTTAAACCAAGCTGTTTTAAATATGTTTATATTTTTATGATATGAAATGACTTACTGTGTAACCCTGCCAAGAAGCATAAAATAAAGGTGTGTAATGTGTGTAATCAATGTGTCATTTTTGTTGAAGTGGATTTTACAAATTTGGTATCGAAATGAAACGGAAACCTATATCAAAGTCTATAAACTCCAAAGATAAAAAAGCAGTACTCTCACAAAACACGAGTATTTGCAGATGATCGAAGATGCAAAAACCTTGATATATTTTTAGGCATGTGATGACTTCAGACCATTTAATAAGTTTAGCTAAATAATTGAAATAATCTAAGTTTAGCTAAATACTTTTAAAACTGTGAATCAAGTATGAATCGAAAACTGACAATTTCTTTCTTTGAATTGACCAACAAAAGTCAAACTAAAATGCTTAAACTACACAGCTATAGTAAACAACATTTCTTCTTGGATGTTAATGACTAATTAAGTCTCTCTGCTAGTAAGTAACTTAAAAACATAAAGGATATGATCGACTGTGCTACCTTACTGTAACATCACCAGTCAGTAATGTACTGTACTGGGCAGTCAGCAGCTGTTGTACACGTCCAATGAAGAACAGAGTCCTCTGGAATAGAGAAATGCTGCTTTAAATCATTAACATGGACTTGTCTACTGAACTGATGCACTACATAATAGTTGCTGACTGTTCCGTCTCACTAGACTGTATTTATTGAACGCATAATGTATCAAGCTCCCCATTCAACCACTTGGAAAGAGAAAAGATCTTTACTTAATTACGCAATGCATTGTAGCAATTGTGACCAAGTGATGAATGTAATTCAAATCAATCTCAATTACTGGCAGCCAGCAATACATGGGTGACAAACTGCTCACTCTTTTAGCCATCTTAAACTTTTTTCCCCACCTGCCTGATTGGTAAGGAGGGGCTCAGGCACACAGCACTCTCACTATTATTTTCTGGTGATTTAGAAACAGCTACTGTTCTCGCAACATGTTATTTTAGATGAGCAAAGAAAGCCGACACGCAAGTGTGAGCCATTTTCCTTTTCTACTTTTAATAAAGAGATGCAGGCAATGCTGTTACTCGGAGTGTAGTTTAATCAAAATTCTTCCATGGAAACCCATTTTTAACTTCCAAGCTATTAAAACATGAATATATTTAGATTTTCATCTGGATAATAAATACCTAATATGATTTCTGCTCGCTCTACCTCTGCATTGTAGATAATGTCCCAGATTACTCTTAGTGAGCCACAATCTAAGAAAATACCTATTTATTTCAGACAAATCTTTGAAGTAATTTGGGATTAGCAACGGAATATGTTAAGAAGCTGCATGAAACTCTACGTTTAATAAATTTAAATGAAGCTCAACCAGTGCTATTTAATATTGAACAAAAATCGAAAAACAAAAAAAAATTTTTTTTTTAAAGTAAACACCTCATTTCATTATAATGTAAAAATTACTTTGAAGTGGTTTTGTCTGTACAGAATTCAAGCCCACGTGAGATGATTGTTCATTTTCTAAATGCATGTGTAGCATGGAGCAGTAGCAAGCAACACAGTCACATTTGAATTTAAATTGTCAATTCTATGCAATTTAGCCTTCACACAGTAAAGGGACAAATCCGAATGTATGATGAAAATGATTGCTTGGACCAATCCTGTGGCACTGATGGGCCGACATACTTAAAGTTATTACAAATGTAAGGAAAATACGTGCAATTAAATTGACTGACTTAAAAAAAAAAAAAGACAACAGATCTATTGCTTCAGTCATTGTTTCTGATTCAGAATCAATTTAGACTTTTTAAATTTAGGTAAACTTACAAATATTAAGTAGTCTAAAATTGACAAATATTTGGGAAATATAGCAAATCTTATGCAGAACATACAAAGTGATTCCATCATCTGTAAAGCACTTGCTAAACTGAAATATAGCTCCTTAAGACAAATTAGACAAACATCAATTCTACTGACTTTAAAATTGAACTTATCTACAGTGTTTCTATGAGTCAAAGCTACAGATAACACTGTAGAAAGTATTAGATATACACCCCTTGGCAAAAAAAAGCATGAACATGAGCATGTTTCCACCCATTTGTTTTCCCCTTTTTGTTGTAATATTCAGTCCTGAATCCTTGAATCTGCATTGGTCAGGGAGATCATACTGGACCGTTTGTCTGGTGCTGTTCTAATGAAATATATATAAAATAACTGCATGACAAATATTTAATTTCTGCTCATGTATTATGTTTACTGCATCCCATGTAAAGGTCCAAGGGATACAGCAATCATAAAGTCAACACTCAATGCATATTTGGATACTGCAATTTGGGACACTTTTGTCAATCTTTGGATGGAAAATAATATTGATGGGAAATCACAATGCACCACCCAATACGATATCCATATGGTAATTCTATAAAGATTTTTTCTATTTTACTGTTGGTCACATTTGTGAAGTAACTTAGCAAATAATTTGCTCTTATCACTCATCAATAGTTCAAAGCACATCATCTGTAGGATTAAAGAGGAACTGCAACATTTTACCAGCTCAAAACAATCATATGAGGGGGAAAAAAACCCTCTAGAAAACAGGTTGTCATAAAGTTATTTTTTAGGATGATATGGCATCAGCAATCAGTATTTTTTTCTTTTCTTTACAACCTTATCTATAAAAATTATTAAACTGATTTTATTTAATTTGTTTGTGGTATGGTTAGTGCTTTTAAGGTAAATGTTCAGCTTTTAATCAATTGCTCTGCATTATATCTAATTGATAGTGTTTCTCTGGTAAAGACTTTTTAAAGCATGATGTGCTTCATGTCAAGCAAAGCTCACAGGATCTAATTCTCTAGCAAAAGACAAACTCGCCCACAAACCCTGACATATGGCCTAGGCACTCATGCAAGCGTTTTATTTCTTGTGTTAATAAGTCACATGGTGTTGCCCTGGCACTGACATTACAGGTGAAGCAGCACTAGCTTTACCATTACTTGTCTTTATTAGTTTACTTTCCAATCAATCAATCAATCAATCGGTCATCCTCTGATGGTGCTTTAAGATGAATTTAGCCGTCGTGTTGCCACGTATTCAATGAGCCACTCTGAATAAAACAGCAAAAAATTCTAACTCATAACAATAATTCATAAAAAAACCGTACCGAGGTTTTTAACACGTTAGAATGTTTTCCAACACTCAGCTCCTGGACTACTGATATATACTGAATAAGTACAATATTCTAGATTAACACTGTAACAGTGTCACAGTCGGGCTGAATCTCAAATACCACCGTGATCACTATCGCCAATAGTGAGAGATAACGCCTTAAAGATCACTCCCTAGTGAACTACATGTTGACTAGAGAGCCGTTTGGAACACAGCTAACTGCTAACAAGATCCCGGAATCCATCTTTCATCTGAAAACTATTTTTTTCCTTTTGGTTAGAGACAAATAAGAAAACTAGTTTATCGTTATGCGCGGCGTTATTTAGTTTAAAAAGCTATCTGTGCACTAGTTAACTAGAGGATGACTAAAGCTGCTGCCTAGCCCGTTAGCTAAGTTTAGGTGACTTAGTAAAGCTTGCATGCTAACAAGCTTGCACACTGTTCAAACAAATAAAAAATAATAATACTCGCCACAACATCCTCTTACCTGACACTTTAGTCTTCTTAGGCAATTAGTCTGGATAAACGCGAAATTGCATCCAATCAACTCCAAATCGAGAGCCAAACTCGATTAACCCTGTCGAAAATGGCCGCGTTAGAATGACGTCAGCGATTGCCACGTCTGAAGAAGGAGTGGGCGGGGCCTCTGGAGTAGGAGCGGGATGTGATTGGATTTCGGAGTTCACATCCGTATTTACTTAGACACTCACTCATTATAGGACATTCACTATATGAGCAGCCACTTAAATCAGCGACTGATAAATAGAATAAATGATCAGATAAGCCTGTTTTCTCAGCTGAGTAAAAATAAAACAAAACTCACTCATCACTTACTGTACACTACTTTATCCTGTATACAGGGACGTGGGGCCCTGGGCACGAGGTGGGGTACATCCTGGACTCAGTGTCAATCCAATCGCAAGTAACACATATACACACACTCACTCGCACACCCTTAAGGGCCCTTACATTTCTTGTCTCCAAGGGGCACCGTGCCGTGATCAACCCTGTGCTCTGACCCAAGCTTCTTAACACCTGAGATACACTATGTAACATGAATTCTAGTGTGTTGTAACATATACAATAACACTCACACTAGAATCACTTGCAAATTTCTTTGTTTTTGTTTGGTGATTTATTTTCTACATTCTACAACAATATCGGGGATTTCAAAAACTATGAAATAACACATATGGAATTAGGTAATTATGCAACAACAAAAACAGACACGGAGGTCAGCCTTTCTGGAATCGTTCTTGCAAGAACAGTATTATCAAGTGCTTTTGCAAAACCCATCAAGCACCATAATGAAACTGGCTCTCATGAAGACCTTCCCAGGAAAGCAAGGCTGAATCCTACCTCTGCTTCAGAAGAGAAGTTCATTTAAAGTTGCCAGCCTTAAAAAACACTAATTAATAGCACCTCAGATTAGAGCCATTATGAAGGCTTTACAGAGCATTAGGAACAGATATATCTCAACATTAACTGTTCAAAGGAGATTATCACATATTTTGGAAGCCTTTAGAATTGCTTTACAATGTAGAAAGAAATAAAAATCAGGAACCACCATAGAGTTAGAAAGTGATCACAAAAAACAAATGATATTTATTCAGTTATATCTGCCTATGTTTTCTCTGTGCATGCAGACTGGGCTAATGGGCATTCCTAAATTGCCACTTGTGTGTGTGCCCTGTGATTGATTGCCACCCTGTCACCCTGTCAAGTATGTACCCTGCCTTGTGCCCAAAGTCTCCTGGAATAGGCTCCAGACCCGCGTGACCATGTATAGGAAAAGCAGTTTCAGCGAGCCATGAGAAGTATTACCATATGAAGAAGTGCGTTGTTTTATAGACATACAGTACACCATAGAACAAACAAAGGTTATAGAGATAGAGGCATGGGAAAGTTCACACAAGATCAGAAATCCATAACACAACTGTAAAAATAAAAAACTGCTGTAGGCTGTGCCTAAACCACAAGTTACAGAGCTTTATGGCTTACCACCATCAAAAAAAGCTGTGTCACTGATGCTAGACCAAAAACCTGTTCCTACTGTAAATGTCAGCACTAGAAAAAATTGCTTGTAAACTTCTGAAAGGACAATTGAGGATGCACACAGCTGTAATTTTTTACGGGACACTGCTGGTGAAAGTGAGCAGTTTCAGGTACCTGGTTCCCACCTCAGTGTATCTCTTCACATTTCATCATTAGTACAGATGACAGCCACTGTGGGCCAGACTAGTAAGGTCCTCTGCAACAACATGGTCAGTAATGAAAATCTGAAGAGAAACTCCTGCCCTAAAATTATCAGAATTCTAAGCTTCTCACTACTACACCAACCCCTAACACTGATGCACACAACTTACAGTAGTTATATACATATGTGTATACTTGTCTATACAAAGGTTCACAACTACATACTTTTCAAAAGTATATTATTCGAATACACTTGCATGAGTTGTCTTGCATTCAAATTTTTCCACTTATACAGTATGTATTGTCTGTTTGCTGTGACCCTGAGCATCTTTGGGTCATTTTCAAAATCTAACGAGTTCAACTGCTGTTTGAAGGTAATATCATGTCGTACAAATATACTGTATGCACTGGTGGTTCAGTGTTTTGGAAGTCCAAATGGAACTGCCGTATGGAAGTCCCGGGTTCGATTCCCAGCCGATGCCCAAATCCCAGCCACAGGTTGCAGTTCTGGTCCCAAGCCTGGATAAAATGGGAGGGTTGCATCAGGAAGGGCATTTGGCATAAAACCTGTGCCAAGCCTGTGTGCCTTGTCGGGAGCAGCTGCACAAACATATATTCAACTACTTCTTCTTGATATATCATGCTAATGAGAATCACAGACCGATTCAGACATTTTCATATTTTCATTAAGAGAAGAATTTACATTTATATATTAATGTAATGTCTGTGTTACTACAAAAACTACATTTGTAAATGCTAATTATTAAATCTAAAAAAACAAAAACCTGCCATTATTT
The DNA here is from genome assembly GCA_030014305.1 of Clarias laeviceps. NCBI lineage: Eukaryota > Metazoa > Chordata > Actinopteri > Siluriformes > Clariidae > Clarias > Clarias laeviceps. Next base: position 16,854,533 of record JAQMYJ010000009.1, read on the forward strand.
ATCTACAGTACTTACATGTTGTAGGTGGAAATTCTGCTCTTAAATTAAATACCTTTTTTTCAGTATAATATAGACTGCATGTCTGAAAAAAAAGTTGCCATTTGGATTCCCATAAGCAAATACTTATTAAGTCCTGGAGTATATTCCAAGATGAAAATACCAAGATTCATTAGGCTAAAATTGTAAAACTTTGGTTCTGGGTGCATTTTTCACAGAAATCATCATGAATCATATGACCTTGAACTCTTTGGGATGTGCTGGAGAAGACTTTAAAGAGTTGGTACACTCATCCTGTCACTGACCGTAAATCAATATACTGTAAATCTGGACGGAAATAAATGCGACTTTGCATAAGGTTGTTGACACAGGGCCATAAGCGAGTGCATACCGTAAATGCGGTCCAACAAAATAATAGTATATGAGTGTAGAGGCGGAGTATCACAAATAAATCGTGTAAAAAGTGGAGACATTTTGCCATTTTATTGTAAATCCCAATTGAACATACAGTACATATACACTACAGAAAAATAAAATACATAACAAAGCATGTAGGAAAAGTGGGGAAATGGAAGCAAATACCATTGTCATGGGTGTTCTTTGGGGAAGAGGATGACAACTGTGCAATTTGATTCTGTTCTTATAAAACACACACACTATTAAGGAAAATAAAGATATATTTACATAACACTTATTTAACCTTCCAGTTCTGTTAACACAAGTCTGCACTGTTTTTTTTTATCATAAGCTATCAACTTCTAACTGTAAAAAAAAAAGAGTGTAGAAAATATAGAAATGCCATTTTGAATAATATTGAATTGTAGTATTCCTTTAAAACAGTTGTTCTGTTATAGTGTTACTTCAAGGGGAAAAAAACTTTCCCAGGAGTTGAGGCCAAATTACATGCAACACTTCCTAAATTTGAATTTTTTTTTTTTAATTGTGACTGAACCTAAATAAAACCTATGAAAAACTGGAGACAAGATATTGAATGTCATTTTCACACACACTTCCCAAAAATAATGTCCTATGGCCTATGGCTTTTTTTTTCTTTTATGAGTAACAGCTATATACAATTATGCCAATGCATATTATTATCATACAAATGTAACAGGGCAGATTAAGACTGTCAGCTGTCTGTGTTTATTCAATGCAAACTTTTACATAATGTATAAATACCACATACTTTCAAAAGGTTAGGTATCAAAATTAAACAAAACCTTTGACCCAGAACTGGTGTTACACGATACATTTCGACTCCACTGCAAAAGTCCAGCTTAAGCATTGTAACTATTTTCTTAAGCATTATAAAAATCCAATAATCTATTAATTAATTATTTATTATGATAATGATGATCAATATTTGACATTTACATGTAAATATAACATTTCTTAATATAAACCTGATGTAAATACTGTTGGTGGATAAAAACAAAAAAATTGTGTGACAGTTGTGTTATTGTCACTGAGGTTAACTAGGACTTAAATGTTACTGTGATTATATGATAAGTGATTGATAAATGCACACCCAGGGCTATGCAGAACAGAACTGAAAGATGGTCGTCTAATAAATATTAACAACAGAGTCAATATAGCTGAAGAAACTAAGCATTAATTATGGCACCTTTGGTTAAATGTAGTATGGATAAAACGGTAAGAAATAACAGCATCTGGTAACAGAGATGCACCAAATGACCATATTTTATATTTTCCAAAATAATGCCAATATCAGCGTATGAGAATATAATGATACCTGATACTGATGTCAAGCCGAGCCATAATCAGTGTGTCAGCCAACAATGACAGACACGTTCATGGCACAAAATGTTAGAAATGAGTCAGAAAATACATTAATTGGCCACTTTCCTAGGAACACATGTACTGTACCCATGATCACAATTAAGGCTAACTATGTTGTGATAGAGCAATGCATAAATTCAAGCAGGTCAAGAGCTTTAGCTAAATGTGATCTACAGCCAGACAAACTTCACGTTGAAGCCAGACATCTTGGTTTGAGTATTTTAGAAATGATGGGGGAAATAAACCAACAGTGAGCGCCAGGTCTGTTGATGAAAGAGTTAAGAGGAGAAATGAACAGACTGGTTTGAGCTGACCGAAAGGCTACAGTTACAACTCAAATAATCAGTCTCAGGGAAGAACAAGCAGAATTATGTTGTTGTTGGTCTTTCGGCTGCTCCCAACAAGGGGTCGCCACAGCGGAATACCCAGTCCGCACTACAACTTGGCACAGGTTATACGGTTACAATATGCACAGGCTCTCCAAATCTGGAAGGGCCATGCCATTCAAACTTTCTAAGATCACATTTCCCTGTTGTTATGTTTGTTATGTGAACAATAACTAAAACTCTTGATTCTTATATCTGGATGATTTTATGCATTGCACCGATGCAGCGTGATTGGCTCTAAAATGCAATACCAAACCCTCCAGTTTTAGTTTTTAAAACAGTGATCGTAATGCAATGTTGTGCAGTCCACACAAATACACAGCCGGTGGTAATATTAACCTCTAAACACAAAAGAAAGAAACAGAAAGCTACAGAAACAATACAGCCTCCTTTCCAACATCAAATACTGAATACATTTCAAGACAGTTATATTTATTTTACAAAAATAAATTTGAGGTTCACTCTGAATTTCCAAGTGATATGATTTCATCAGTGGAATGATTCGTTTGAGGAAATTAACTGTGTAAATCTGCTATATAACATCACCTCCTTCATGTATTTCCAAAATGGGTTTTTACTATAAAGTGTTCAACTGAGAGAAATGTTTAGGAAATCAAAATATAAAATGTGTTTCTCACTGTAAAGAAAGAAAAAAAGAACAAGATTATGAACAAGATTATAACAGTTAAAAGAGTTCTAAACAAAAAAAAGACAGAAATAAGTAGTACACTGATGTGCAGATATGCAGAAAAGAAAATAATAAGAAAATAATCCACGAGTGGAGCTGAAGGAACAACAGAAGGCGTGTTTGTCGCAGTGGGAATGATGTGTTTTGGTCAGTTCTCTAAGAGCTCATTCATTTTCCAGCTCTTTGTGGGGGGACGGCGTGCTGTCCCGTGTGGGCAGCAGGTCATAATGACATGGGATGTGGCTGTTCTTTGGTAAGTCATACGGGTCCTGGCTAAACGGTCCGTTGCAGTTGTTGTTGGCAGGTATGTAGACTGAACTAACTGTTGGCTCTGAAAAGACAAATGGAGATTGATATACTGTATGTGCAGGAATAAGTGATGAACAAGCAGCGAAATGCCTTTTCTGTGCACAGGACAAGCCTTGAATGAACAAGCTTCCAACAGGGCCATGCTGTTATAGGAAATCACTCAACACAGGGTAGTTGTGATGACACCAAACTGTTTTACTTATCTTATACCCCAAAGTAATGTGCTTAATATACGTTTGTGACCTGTCACACTGAATCAGGTATTAAGTCACATTTTGTGTAATTTGACTTATTCCTGGTTTAATAAGCTCTATTTTAATCCCCAGGTAATTCCTATATCATGTCGGGTTGCTGAGATATGGACACAAGTTTATTTTTGAGGAGGCCCTCAGAAAAATCAGTCGAAATCATGTTTTTAGAATATTAAAATAAAGATTGCATGACAAATTAAGAAAGAGGGGGCGCTTAGACTCATTTTGAAACCAGGAAGTCCATGCTACCCTTAAATATATCTTCACCAGCAATATGTTTTTAGCAAAAAAAAAGTTTTTATATCATAACTGGATTAACTAATTTGATGGTGTTCATTAAAAAGATTTAAAACAATACTTTTTAATTCCGTTGAAGGATCAGGAAGATAATGTAGTTATTTTGACCTCCCAAAATTGAAGATTTGTTACACTTTACCTACTGCACTCTATTGGCCTTAGCATAAAAATAAAGTGTGACTTAATATCTGACTTGATATGATTGGTCACATTTCATCTTTTTTTTTTTTACCGTAGTCACATTCATGCAATTAATGTAGCAAGTTTGTTCCTGTTATCATTTATAATATAGCAGTTAGAAACTGCCATTCCCACAAAGCATCTCTTTTTGTCTGTAACTTACAGTTAATTAGAACTAAATAATAATTAGACTATAAAAAAAACTGACATCAGTTTGTTTTAAAATCTTTTAGTGTCATCACAACAAGTGGGATATACAGTATCTTTGTTAAATAACAACACTTTCAAATTTCGTTTATTGTTAGATTATTGTGGAGAATCCGGCATGGTGAATAAGTTGTTATCTTAGAAATATATACCGTATAATGTTTTAGTATGAATAATCTGAATATACCTATGAACACAATGATAATCAATTTCTTATTTTATAATATTGTATTATATAAAAAATCTTTTAAAGTAATAGTGACTCACTGTGATATAATGTAATGTAATGTAATGCATGTAATATAATATAATATTACAGATGCCATTTCAGTTGGAAGGAAAAATTAAGATAAAGAGCCTCTTCTTATAACAAAAATTGAACATGCTACTTATAATATCTGGCCACTTACCGACTTCATATACATTTTTGTTTGTAGGACTGGAGTTGTTTATCTCTGCATAGGGAGAGTCTCTCTGCGTAGGTGACTTCATCTCCACGTAGCCGCACTCTGTGTTCTTAGGCACCAGAGGAGGAGGGTCTTTAATTGTCGCATAGGGGTTCTCCGAGTTTACAGAACAGGTGCTGGCATGGTAGGGCACATCTTTTACCAGATCTAAACAAATCAACATAGTACAGACAAGATCAGAGCAGGGCATTTGTATTTTTAGATAAATAATAAGCGTAGTCTGGAAAGAAGTTTTCCTTTAATGTCTCTTTAGTCATACATGGTTTGATTAATTAGCAAAAGACTGATTAATCAAGACATGTCCTCTAATCTTAACTTCATGTAAAAGAACTATTACCTCGAAGAGATTTTCCAAGGTAACGGCAGTCAACTCCATATGCTCCTAAGCAATAGAGAGAGAGAGAGAGAGAGAGAGAGAAAGTGATTATGATCCAAATAACTAAATCTTACAGAAACATAATGTAAGATATACTGTATAATGTAAGCAACACAATACTGGGAAAAAAGAACATTTGATTGGGGTGATCAAGTTTGTTTACGGTTATTTTTATGTATTTGTTAAGAATAATTACATGTTATTTCATTTTGATTTACAACAAAGCAGTTGAATAGCACTAGTGGTGTTAGCAATACATAGGAATATTTAAAAATTATGAAACAGCTAAAAAGTTTTAATTTAAAAAAAATATTTTAGATATCAATGTGTTCCTACTGATTTATAAAGTTTCTTAAACATCTGAGCCCAAAAATGTAATGTAGGTTCTGACCTATGGACAAAAAAAAATTTGTGAACCATCACATCGATTCAGGTATTATGTCGCATTTTGGGTGATTTGAGCTTTGTAGATTTTCAGATTCCTGGTTCAATAAGCTCCATTTTGATACCAAATTTATTCTATGAGACAACATCCATTTATCATTTATGGAAGAAATTTTCAGCAATAGTCGGACATAAAGCTGCAAATAATTTTTTTGTTCAATTAACTTTAAAAGATAAAAAAAGACAGGATGGAGAGTAAAAGGCTGTATATTTTGGCCAAGATTTAACACGGCAAATAATTATGGCGTATTGATCTTGTGTAAACTGTTAACATTGACAAACTGCAGTGGTATAAAACGAATACAACACTATGTGCCATGCTACAGTTGGAAAACAATCAACTTTGGGATGGTAACCCAACAGTTGCTGATAATTTTCCTACAGTATATAACAGCACAATTTGTGATGTTTTTATTCCTTACACTCATATTACTGTCAAAGTAACTTGTAACAGCACAAAATTTTGCTAAACCTGCAATGACATTGTATCAAAATACATGTTCAGTGAAACCTCGGATTGCGAGTAACGCGGTTTGCGAGTGTTCCGTAAGACGAGCAAAGATTTTAAATAAATTTAGACTTGAAAAACGAACAAGTCTTGGTTTACGAGTACCGAGTATCATGTATTCACGCATGCGCTTCTTGTTTTGATGGCAATCGCCACGTGATCACAACTGAGCCGACGTTTTTTCTCTCTCTTGCGCTGTGGAATTGTGGGTAATCGTCTGTGACCACGTGTGTGAATGTAAAACATATTTTATTGCGTCTGTATGCGTTTGTGCACAGAGCGCGTGTAAAGCAAAAGCAAGTCTCGTTAGAGACATTAAAAATCCATTTTCTCTCTCTGTATCAGCCTGGTCTTTGTGTCTGTGTGCGCGCGTGTCATTGGATACCGTGCCACACACATTCGCACACACACACACACACACACACACACACACACACACACACACAGAGACCCCTCCTACTTTCGCCTTCACAGACACACACACACACACACACAGACACTCTTTCTCTCTGCTCTACACAGAAACACTGCTCTGTCGTGATTCTTTTCAAAGGTAAAGTGCAGCTTAATTTGTTTTATTTTTACTTTACTGCAGTGATGTAGTGTGTCGCTCAATCGAGTGTCATTAGAGAGATTTCTTGTTAATTTTTCCAATAAAACAGTGTTTCCGTTGAGTGTGTGCACGCATGTGTGTGAAAAGAGTGGAGAAAGCGTCTTACTGTGCAAGACGAGAAGGGGGAGCTGAGATTTTTATTATTTTTTTTAAAGGTAAAGTGCAGGTTAATTTGTTTTATTTTTACATTATATTTTGTGTTAATTATTTTTATGTATTTATTTCTTGGGCTGTGGAATGAATAATTTGAGTTTCCATTATTTCTTATGGGAAAATTCGATTTGGTTTACAAGTGTTTTAGAATAAGAGTCCACTTCCAGGACAAATTATGCTCGGGCCCTGATGTTGGACAAGAAGGCCTGGCTCGCGATCTCCGTTCCGATTCATCCCAAAGCATGTCTTTATAGTCAAACCATGTCTTTATAATCCTTGCTTTGTGCACTGGAGTACAGTTATGTTGGAATAGAAAAGGGTCTTCCACAAAATGTTGCCTCAAAGTTGGAAGCATGGCTTTATTCAAGATGTCTTGATATGCTGAAGCATTAAGATTAACCTTCACTGGGGATAAGGAGCCTGATTGAATTCAATAATTAACAAGTTTAGTCAAATACTTTTTTCCATAGATTGTGTCTTGGACATGGTTTTGTGAGTCTAACTAGTTTTATTTACTTTGAATTATTAAGCCACAGTACAGTGTTTCCATGTCCTGGGCCCTATCTGCCCGTTTGTAAGACAGTTCTCTTCTGGTGGCGACTCTCGCTAAATCCTTAAAAAAAGTGACTCAGCAGTTTCATACAGCTGCCTTCTGCTCCCGAGAGTTATAGTCATAGTCATTATCCGAGGGAAAGTATCAAAAACGTATTCACAAAAGTACTCCCTTTCAAAATCCCTTGGCTCACCGAGCTCATTGAAGCAGCTGCCTTGTTTCCAGTCAGCAGGCAATGTTCCAGTATGATCCATCAGAGCAGCCCTCTTTCTCTGCTCAACATTCTTCAGGTTCACAAACAACTGGTTGTTCTTCGCCTGGCATATCAGGGAAAAAAAATTAATCACTTTAAGTCTGAAGACAAATATAGTTGAATTTAACACTGAGCAGATCTTTTTTACATTAGCCTTGCATTACACGGAAAGTCCATTAGCTATAACAATTCATTTTCATCATTTTTTTTTCTGAGCAGAAGATTTTGTTTTTTGCTCAGAGCATGAGGACTCACTTTTCCATAGGGCAGGTTGTTGACATGAGGTGGGCTGGTGCACTGGGCCAGTGTATGATAGCTGGGGTTGGAGAAGTAATTACTGTTGGAAGGAAGCTCATTTGTCTGTGGTACTGCATCTAAAATTGATTTTAAAAACTCATTATACCTAAACTATTACATGGAATAAATAAATGGAAAGCAAACAAAGAAAAAAAAAATGAGTGTGATCTTAGATGATGCTTATTGGACAAAACAATCAAACAGAAAGAACTAACCAGGGCAACAAAGCAACTCCATTTATTTCTGTATGGTTCTGATTTAAAGAGTAGGAACCATACATGTCCATGCAATGAAACAGATTGCACAACAGCTAATTCACAGGTTAAATTACTCATGATTATTTGTTCCACCTGGATATATAAGATCAACTAACATACACAACCAACTCCTTCACTTTTGCAAAACAAAAGGTGTCATTTGCTATACAAGTTATGATTAGACCTAATAATTGTTGTGCATGCTATTGTACATGTTCAGAATCCCATCACCTGCTGCACTACACAAATTGACCAAAGCACAAGTTGAGTAGACTATAATAATATTGGTAACATGCCTTGCTGACTTTTTGGCAATGTACTACAGTATATTAGAAACTTACATAATAATAATCATTAAGATTACAACATTAATTAATCCTTTCCATTAGTCTTTCTTAATGAAATTAAGTTATTAACAGGCTCACAATAAATTATTACATTATGTTAGCTACCATTTTACAGCCCACTTAGTTTTCAAGCAACTCAAACATGGGACTGGGCATACAGTACATCTTTGATTATTTTTTTGGTCTAGTAGGCTAGCTAATAAAATTAATTCAGAATATTGATACAGAAAAGCTGTGACATGAAGCCTCAGTACTGACCTGCAATAGTATAGTCTGTGTTAACCCGCATGGCAGGGGTGTAAGTGACAGAAGGCATCGTAGGCTCTTTTCCTTTCTGCTTTTTTCGGTAAATGATAAAGAGGAGCAGGAGGAAAAGCACCATCAGCACCAGGACAATAATTCCAGCGATGGCCCCAATCTGATAGGAATCAACTGGAACCGCTGCACTGGTCAGACTGTTAGGGTTGCCTACGATGATAACACCAACTAAAAGCAGGACAAAGAAACAGAGCAAATGGTGGTTTATGCAACACATTAAATATGACATAGAAAATAAGAGATACTGATGTTTAAATAATTTTAACAGAGCTGATATTCTTAAGCAACTACAGTACCAGCCAAAAGTTTGGACACACCTTCTAATTCAATCTTTTTCATTTGGTCATTTATTTTCTACATTCTAGAACAATACTGGAGACTTATTTTAAAACTATGAAATAACACAGATGGCATTAGCTAATTAAGTAACACCTACAACAGTCAGTCATTATTTTAAGACATGAAGGTCAGCGGTTATGGAATAGTTCTTGCAAGAACAGTATTGTTAAGTGCATTTGCAAAACCCATCAAGCACCATAATGAAACTGGCTCTCATGAAGACCTTCCCAGGAAAGCACGACTAAAACCTACCTCTGCTGCAGAGGAGAAGTTCATTTAGAGTTACCAGCCTCAGAAATCATCAATTAACAAACAGCACCTCAAACTAGTGTCGTTATGAAGGCTTTACAGAGCATACAGTACGTAGCAGACACATCTCAATATCAGTTGTTCAAATGAGATTATATATTATATATTATGCATATTTTTGGATGCCTTCATTATTGTTTTACAATGTAGAAAGAAATAAAAATCAATAAAGACTTTTGCCGGGTACAGTAAATGAAAATATGAACGAAATCTCATGACTGTCCAACACCTCCATGGTTTATTTTCCTCACCCTTTGGCTACATACAGTAGTAGTGGTAACTTCCATCCCTGTTAATTACATTAAACTGGCTCCGCCAGTCACAGTTAGTTCTACCAGTTGTGTTGGTCTTAGACCCTGTTTCTATTTCAAGTTCCTGGATCCATGTGTAGTGTTTTGATTCTAGTTCTGTTCATTTATTTTCTGTATATAACTTTGCCTGCCTGTATTGTGCTAAGGATATGTGCTATTATCTTTTGCATTTTTCCCAAGAAATTTCATACCAACTCTGCACATTTGCATCCTGCCTCTTACCACATTGTAGCTTGTAGCATCTTAAAATGAACTAAACAGATGCGCTCCTGTTGTTGAGCCACTTGAACATCCAAACGCAGAAACAACTACTTATTCTTAAACACATAATGTCATTTTCCTCCTAATTTGAAACTGTGGTGGAATTTAACAATGTAAAAAGTTTGGGCATATCCTTCTAACTCATTTGTGTTCCTTTGAACAGTTTATATTGAGATGTGTCTTGACAATATCGTTCTTGCAAGAACTATTCCAAAACCTTGTTCTACCTTGGTCACACCGCGATCCCTTCCAGCCTGGGTTGCAGTAGCATGTTCCAGTCATGTGATCACACGTGGAATTATTTAGGCAATCGCAGACCTGCCGGCAGCCAAAACCGTACGTACCGGGAGGACATCCTGACAGCACAAACAGAGGCAGCAGGTTACTTCATCATTTACTCACATCACAGCATGCTTCATCTCCAGGACTCAGGTTTAACAGATTATTAAATTATTAAAACCAGGGGCGTCCAAACTTTTATGGAGGGCCAGATGGAGAAATAAATATGAAAGCACAGGCCAGGGGCTACGTGTAATAATATACATTAAAAAAAAAATAGGCCCACTTACTCACCACCAGTAAACTGCTTTATTAATATTATGACTAGCTTAAAGATATACTCAAATGTTCTTCAATCTAGGCTCTATATACGGAACCATATATGGAAATGCAACACATATGACCTTTGAAGTTTCCTTGTATTGAGTAATGAACAAAAAAAGTTTAATAAAATCTTGCTTATAATGCAAGTCTAAGGGCAGTTGATGATGCAGTAATTAAACTCCTATGAAAAGCAATTTTGTAAAACACTATTAGTTCTTAATTTACAATTAAGTAATAAAGGTATTAGAGATTTAAATTAATCTTTAAACTTCCTTAATAGCCCTGCGATAGATTTTCAGGGATACGATCCTAGCCAGACACAACCCTGTGGGATAAACGATGACTTGCTTAATATTATTAAGCATTTTACTGTACATTCATATATTAATATAATTTTTTATATACATTTATATTTTTTATATACATTTATATTTTTTATATACATTTATGTATATATATTATTTTAATGAAGAAGAACTTCAGGAAATTGTTCACTGTATTGCTTCAGTGTCTGATGAATATATATATATACACACAGTACTGTGCAAAAGTCTTAGGCACCATATTATATGCTGTAAAAAATAGAAAGGAGCGAGTGTGACAAAGTTACCAGAAGAACTCATATTCTCCAGACTTCTCATATTCTCAAACTTCTATAAAGAGCAATAAAGAGTAATAAAATAAACAGTCAATATTTGGAGTGAAAACTCATTGCTTAAAATCAAGAGTTTTAGACACAAATTTGTGCAGTTTAATAAGAAAACAGCTGTTAGGTTTTACTGAGCTTGCTGGAGAATATGAGTTCTTCTGGTAACTCTGTCACACTCGCTCCTTTCTATTTTTATGCAAATCCCCGGAGCGTACATTAGGTTTTTTTGTTTCCATCTGAAAACTGGTCTGTCTTGTACTATATTTCTTTCTTTACAGCCATGCATATATTATCCTGTAATGTTATTTCTTTATAAATTTTTAAGTTATATAAGGAAATACTGAATGATTTTGTACATACTGTAATTATGCAGACATGATAAACATAGATAACAAAATTGGCACAGCATATAATATGGTGCCCAAGACTTTTGCACAGTACTGTATACAGTATATGTGATGGAATTCCACAACTGCCCTTAAACTGTTATTATAAGTTTATAAATAATAAATAAAAAGGTTTTCTGTCCCTTTTTTCTCAGGTCAAAAGATTTCTACATGGCAATTACACATACACTAGATATGTTTGGCTTTTTTCAGTAATGCCATCATGTAAGAGTAACATCATTAGAGTTCGGGTGGGAAAGGAGAAGGAAATGGGAACGGCTCAATTTATAGATTTGAATTTAAAGTATGTAATAGTGACATCCAGTGTTCAGACTTAGAACCTTACTCGTAGTTTATAACCTTCCTTCCAGACACCTGCAGGTTGTAGTTTGGACACCCCAATTTTAGACCAAACGTGATTGACTCTTTTCACTCAGCATGTAATTCCAGGCCCTGCTCACTCACTTTGTTCACAGTGTCGTCCCATGAAGCCTCTACGGCAGGTACACTGCCCAGAGATGTGGTCACAGTCTGCACCATTCTGACACTGACAGCTCTGGGAACAGTCTTTACCATAGAAACCTAACGGACAGCCTGCAATGCGCACACATCCACTTCAATCATATGTACGGAGACTAAAACTGTATACAGTTAGAAACTAACTGTTGGAATTACACAAATGACTACAATCATTGACAACAACCACAATAACATTAGTGCAGCAATGTAGTGTAATAACTGCTTAGAAGAAAATAACTGGTAACTGCTAAAATAAGAAAATGCTAAATACAAGATATACAGTATAAAAGGTCCATGTAGTACAGTATGTTATGCAAGTTATATAATTTGTCGATATACAGTATTATATTAGATTTAAGCTGTAAATGATAAATGATAAAATCACAAGATGTCAGTATGAAATCAAGGCATTAATGGTTTATTCAACCGATATGAAAGTTCTTTGAACATTGAAAATTCCATCTAAAAACACAAACATTCCTATTATAGTAGTGGCATTATGTAAAGAAAAACAGAGGCGTGTTATTGGAGTTAGTTTAAAATTCGCTTCATCTGGACCTGCTGTAATAAACGACACTATAAAAAACCACTTTGTCACTTAAGACAAATCTGATCCCACTGTGCATTTTGCATGAGACCATAATTGAATTGCAAATGAAAATCTTTAAAATGACCCATATTGTCCTTTAAATGCCTGTCACTCACTTCCACACCGGTGTGCACTAGAGGATTAGAAACGCTTAAAGCTCTTTTATGTCAGATATCATTTTAGTTTCTTCATGCAAAGAAGAGACAGAAATAGCATGTAAAGGACAGCAAGGTTAAAAAGATATTTAAAACATTAAGATTTCATACTTTTACACTTATATGGCAGCAAAGGTCAGGATGCTTGGACATCCTCAAATGTCAATTCTTCACTTTCAAACCATCCAATAGTCCTAAACAGTATGTTTTACAGGTTAATAGGTATTATAGATCCATTAACGTCATTTTCCAAGTAGGTTCCAGACGACTGTAAAACATTGCAGGCATGACTGTGGCAGGGTTTAAGACGAACAAGCAGCAACCATCGTTGTTAACACAACACATTTTCACAGTATAACAAACTCTAGTGGATTCGTGCATAAATATTGAAAGTCATTACTGATGCCAGTACTGATACTCTGTACTTGATCAGTGCATCCATAGTTGTTGTGACTACTGTAGGTCTTTAAGTTAATGTGAAAAACTGAGGCCTTAAACCATCTTGGACTAGACAGCACTGCATCACATTATCGCATATTATTGCAGTTTAGCACAGCCAATCCACATATCTGCGTATGTATTGAAACACAAGATAGAAGGTAGAACACACAGACACTTACCTCAAGCTCAGCATTGAACAACTGAACAACATTTTGAGTAGAAAGTATATAATCTTAGAACTACGTCAGATGTTTTTGATTAGGCGGTGAAGTACTATAATGAATTTAAACAGGCTTGTAGGAAATACATAACCGTTTGATGCATGTGTTAGTTTCATGAGTTATGCATAAGCCAGGAGGTGTTGCGAGTTCTGTTTTATAAATTGTATGACATTGTTTCTTTTTTTAAGCATAGGATTAAATATTAGGCAGTTATTACATTCGCCACACTGCACAATAATGCACGACAAACTAACCGGTCGAGTCTGAGAGAGAAACTCACGTTGTGTGCAGTAAAGTCCGGTCCATCCTGGTGTACACTTGCATTCTCCGTCATATGCGCTGCAGTATGCTCCATTATGACAGTTACATGTATGGATGCAGTTTGGGCCCCAGTAACCTGGAGGGCAAGCTACAACACCAAAACATACCGCATACACTTATATCACTGACAGTGTATACTTTTACTTAGAATTAATCCTGATTAAATGATAATAGACAGAATATGTGCTTAGCTTATTTTAAGGTTAACATGGAAATGCACCACTGAGCCTTGATGAGCATGCAGACAGCTTGCTGTTTTATAGATATGATTACACTGTGGATGGATTTACCATATAAAATCAGCAGAGGGCACCAGAGCCTCCCTTTTAAATATAAACACTAGCATGGGAACTTGAGCCCATTATCATATCAGGAGAACTTTCATGATTCTTCCTCAATTTACATGATATCATTTAAAAACATCTTAATGTGTCTCAGTTGTAATAATTTGATCCATGTGTAGGTATATTTCTGCCTTATTTTCATTCATATGAATCCAAATCAACCTACCTGCACAAGCGCCACTAAAGTCATGCTTTGCATTTAGTGGACCAGATGTGTGATTGTTTTAGGAGACAGGGAACATTGAGATTTGGCACGCACACTTTAGTAGACACCCTGTTGTTCTGCTTGTTAATGAGGACAAAAGATGCAGCTTGTTAACCCTAACTACTTCTATCTCGTGCTGCATGTTAGGACCAATATCACATATTCTGTTCGTATTGTAGGAAATGTGATTTCCTTTTCACAAGAAAGTGTAAGTTCCTAGGCAGAACTCACGCTGTGAGCAGTCACTGCCGATCCAGCCAGGGTAACACTGGCATGAGCCGTCAATGGGGTTGCATGTGCCGTTGTTAGTGCAGGTGCATGTCCCGGCACAATTCTTCCCAAACTTGCCACTGGGACACACTGTGCAGATACAAAGGAACAAACAACAGTTCTGGTTACACAATCTATTCAGCATTTGTTATACTTTACTTGAAATAAGAAATAATTAGACATTCTATTTAATAAAATAGAATTTCTATTCTATTTAAAATGTAGCATTCAGAATAAAACACCAAGGTTTATTTTTCTTGCATAATCGTTTTTTTTTTTTTTTGCTCTGAAATGTTAATTGGTACAAACAAAACTGGCTTGTACTGGCTCACTCGGACTGAAAAAAACACGCTTTGACGACTTCCAGCTCACCTTCATTGCAAAGGGCTCCTTTAAATCCAGGGAGACAGTCACACTGGCCTGTCACATGGTGACACGGACCATTACTGTGCACGCACTGAGGACAGGCCTGACTGCAGCGATGCCCAAAGTAACCTGGAGAGCAGACTGGAGGATAACATCAAAAGACAGGATCAGCCAAAGTGTCGCTCTGAATTCTGCTCAATACCATGTCACTTTGTTATGACATGAGTTAAGTGTTTTTGCTGCTTCGAATTGCAATACAGAAAGCGTTCAGCCTTTTCAAGCTATGATGTAAACACTTGTATACTTGCCGTCTACTACTAGGAACACTTGTGCGCATGCATGTTCATGCAGCTACCTAATTAGCCAATTAGCAGCACAATGCAAACAGATAATGGAAACAGAATCAAAAAGGTTCACAAAATGTTCATATCAAACATCAAATTGGGGAAAATTGTAATGTCAGTGACTTTAACCATCGCATAGCAAGTTGGTTTCAGTTTTTCAGATGATCTCCAGAATTCTCACACATGACAGGCTCTAATGTTACACAAATTGACAAACAAGTAAGCAACACTGCTGTGGGTGGAAATGTGAAGACATAATGTAAATATAAAGCTACCTGTATGAATGTACAGTGAAACCTCGGATTGCGAGTAACGCGGTTTACAAGTGTTCCGCAAGATGAGCAAAGATTTTTAATAAATTTTGACTTGAAAAACGAGCAAGCAAGTCTTGATTTACGAATACCGAGTATCATGTATCATGCATGGGCTTGTTTTGACGCCGAACAGCACGTGATCACAACTGAGCCAACGTTTTTTCTCTCTCTTGCACTGCGGAATTGTGGGTAATCGTCTCCCCTGCTGGG
>JAQMYJ010000009.1:16870490-16885679 GCA_030014305.1 Clarias laeviceps
TATATATATATATATATATATAGAAAGTGGATCCTTGGATTACGAGCATAATAATACACAAATATAAGCATAAATATAAATGAAAATTACAAGATGATGATGGCCATAGATGATGTCATATGTAATGACAAGAAGAAGATGTCACATCATCACACATTTCTAACCAGACCACTGGGAAACTCTAAACATCTATAAAAGTGTGTTCACACACACAAACACACACACACACACACTGAATACTCACTGCGTTGGCAAGTGGTGCCTCTGAAGCCAGGAGCGCATTCGCACGTGCCTTCATCCGGCGAGCAAGACGCACCATTCTTACAGTTACAGGGCCGAGAGCAGTTTGGCCCCCAGCGACCCTCAGCACACACACTGTCACAGTGGATGCCTAAGAAGAGAAACATATACACACACACATTGGAAAAAATAGCTTTTTTAAAAAATAACTGAAACATATACAGTATGTAAATAAACGTTAACATTTTCACATACAGTATACAGAAATGATATCCATAGTGTCTGTACAAATATAACTAAACACACACTTAGTGGTCAGTTTACCTAGTTCACATACACGTATAGTTTTGTAAAGACAGTTACTGAACGTAGACCACGTACTGCAATGAACAAGCTCTCAGACCTCCTCAACCCCAACCGTCATTATAAAGAGACCAGCACCTGTTGTAATGCTGTTATCCCTATTGTACCAACTGTCACACGGACTCCACATACACAGATTAAGTAATATGAGGGATTGTTGACATGGTGAAGTTTTCTATAAGAAGATAGAAGAGTCTTCAGCATTTCCGCCCAGAAGTCAAACTGATCCTCTATATTTTCTGAGAACACGTTTAGGACAGAAGCCTGATGTGACAAGCTGCTCTTTTGTTTTGTATTATATTTTATATTATATTATATTATAGGGCAGTGAGGTAATGACTGTTCAGACTTGCTATAATATCAGTTATAACAAGAACATCGATGTTTTGTGGATGTTCCACAATATTAAAACAACTACGAGGGGTGTTCAAGCCAAACCAGTGCTTGGATCAGATCAGACTGTTTTTACGTTGTCTTTTACATGGTTTAATCACTAAAGGCACTTGCACATTACAGGAAGTTATTGCCACATCCTCGATACATTAACAGAGTTCTTGGGAGGCCAGAGTTTCAGACATGATGCAGGCAGTCTGATCATGGCTCCAGACTGAGAAAACGCCATACCTTGATGGTATCCAAGCACTAGTGAAATGCTGGGATAAGTACCTTGGTGTAGCAGTGGATTATATAAAGAAAAGCTAGTTTTTATTCTCCCACGTGCGTTCTTTTATTCTGCATGATCAAAAGTCACGGTTTTACTTGAATTCCACTCTTATAACTGGAAACATATTGCCATATTTAATTCTTTAATAAATTTACCGTATTGCTGGTGCATTAAGGATTTAAATTGCCTTTGCTGTTATTGGAAAGTAACTGGATTACCTAACAGCTGAGTATTTAATTATAAGAGCATGCCCTTAAGTGTTTTACTCCTTGCTTAAACACCTCAATGTGACTGGTTAAGAACATCCCAACAACATAATGTACCTCACCAACTGCATCCTTTTGCCATAAACTGAGCACAAATAACAAATGAGCACTAGAGGACAACAGACAGATACTGTGCATAGAAAAGTTTTACACTTCTAAAAGTGTAAGCATGTCTAACAAATATATCAGGTCATTAAAAAGTTAAAGTCGACTTGGTAGCAAGAAAAAAAAACACAGGAGAGAGATTTTCCTTCTTTACATGATTAAGACTCACTAAATAGGTTAAGCAAAGTGGGAATTAAATCCTGTTCTTGATGAATGTACTGTATTCCTCAAGTATACTTTGGTGCAGCCCATAAAAGAACTGGAACGTATGGATTGTCTTGTTCAACTCTTTAAACTTGTGTATTCCCAGAATTGGCAGGCATGAAAAACATAACAATTTGAAACATAAGGAACAAAATAAATTATCACATTTCTGTCTGTTTGTGTGTGTTGCTGGCTTTCCCCCCAGACTAGGCCTTGATAAGGAGCATTGTAAAAAAGCGCTGGGCCAAGACACGGGACAAAGGACTCTTTGAGGACCAGAGGGTGTTGCTAGGTGATGGAGAAAAGCTGGCAACAAACTCTAGAGAAGTAGCACTGAAGAAATGTCCATGTATTTAAAGGGCCAGGACAACACAATATCATCAGTATGCTACTCGAATCTTGGAGAAGAAAATGAGAGAGGTGAGGCAGGAAAAGTAGAGGAGAAAGGAGGAGAGGAAAATTGAAAAGAGAACAAGATCAGAATAAAAGGAGTGGTACCAGGAAAGAGCCCGTTATGGCTGAAGGAAATGAGATGAGAGAAAAACATAGACGGGATTAACATAAATTAGAAAAAGAAGATAACATGAAAGAAGAAGAACAGTAGCAATAATAAAGTCACATATTTATAACAAACGAAAGAAAAAGCAACAGCAAGCATAAGCCAACTTTTCCAGCACCATCTAATGATGCAGTAATATAAAAACTTGTGGAGACACCTGAAGGTGAGAATCATGACAACTTGCTGTTTTCTAACCTGGAATAATTAGAAGAGTCCTTAGAAACACAAGAAAGGTCAGAACACAGAAGACTGAACATTAAACAAGAGCCATGGCACACACAAGGCCAACACTTGGCTAAAAAAAGAAAAGCAATGAAGTTTGACTTACAAGGGAAGGAGAAAAGAGGAGGAAGAAAGAAAAAGTTACAAAGGAGAGATAAATAGATCCTCAGGCTGAGACCCCTCGAAATTCTGAATATGAACTGAATATTTATACAGGGACATTTATAACAGAATATTTATACTATTTATACACAGGTTGCCAGGCAACGCCGCCTCAAGGCAATCAGCCTGGATACGCCGCACCTGTCAGGGGCGGCGACGTAAAGATCTTGATACCGCCGCACTTCGTGCGATTATTTAGGTTGTATCGGTAAGGTATCAGGGCCAAAGAAAAGACGAGGAGCAAAGACCCAGCCTCTGTCTTCTTAAGACGCTGGCGAGAAAGAGAGCGGCACGCTGTCCCTTAAGCGTGCGCTCTCGGACTAAGTACTGTATCAAAGTATATAAAAAAAAAACACACAAATTCTCTCCTATAAATCCTCGGTAAGGACTTAGGCCCCGAGAGGATCTTAAGTTAAATTTTTTAGTTACCAGAGCCCCGTCCGGTCTCGCAAAGACGGTGGAGCTCTGTGTATTTTGTGTTTTCAGTTTATTTTTCATTTAAGTAATATTCCCATGCTACCTACAAACGGAAAGGTCTTCCCGTGCGTGTCATAAGCACTCTATAGTGATGGGAAGTTTGAATCATTTTAGTGACTCGGTTCTTTGAATCTCGTTCATCTAAATGATCAAATCTTTTTTTGTCATTTAGTTCATTTCGTTCTTTTGTTCAGAAATAAAATTAAATGTTGCATTTTCAATAAAAAAGACTCGTAAATAGGTCTACATACACAAATTTATGTTTCAGTAATTAAAATATTACAATGTAGCTAAGGACATATTATAATAAACAGAATGAGTAGCTCACCTCTCATATCTTCCAGTCTCTTCCAGTGTCACTTGACAAAGGAACGAACGACACGGAGTCATTGAGAAAGAATCGTTCAATTTTGTTTCCTATACATAACCTACTGGGGTTTTGCGATGATTTGCGCGCCCAGTAGAAAATGAACGCTCTTATAAACATTATTACATCTTGTGGTGTGGCTCTCCAACCCGCACCACATGACACACATTAGTTGAACTTTACATGTCATTGTCATGTGATTACTGGAGCACAGCATGATGTAGCCTGCATATATCCCCTGAGCAGAGACAAACACAGCTCACCTGTCCAGCCTGCGAGACAGCGGCAGTGTCCAGTCGTAGGGTGGCAGCCGTCGGCATGGCTGCAGTCACAGCGCTCTCGACAGTCCATCCCATATGTCCCATCCTAAAGAAATTACATCACACAGTAGTACTACTTATAAAGTCACAGAGTGATGCCGAACTGGATATCAGGATTAAGCCCCTCAGAAACCTCCTTCTTTAAACACAATTTACCACAGTATTTGGTTTAACTTTATACGTTTTGGGTTTCAAAAGAACATAGTTCATCCACTTTTATCCACATAAATTCCTAATAGACTTCTAGGATAAAGTGAGTTTGATCAGTGATTAGGAAATCCTTTTGTTCTCAGCTACGCAGCTTCATTCAGAGCCTGTGATCTCGTCTGCTTTACATCTGCTTTACATATCACTGTGCACCAGAAAAAAAGCCTAGGTTGATTTCTAACATGTTCATTATGCCTGAAATCAATGTATTCAACAGACCTTTAAGACTACTTAAGGATTATTGTTTTAATTTGGTAAAACTCAGCAAAAAAGAAAAGTCAGGAGTGTGTAGATTTCTGAAAAAACTAACCTGGCAGTGCACATCACATCGCTCGCCCCTCCAGCCTGGAGCGCAGGTACACTGGCCATCTAGAGCGTTACAAGCTCCGCCATTTCCACACATGCAGGTGAGGTTACAGCCGAGTCCCCATGTGCCACTTGGGCAGTTTATAGAGCAGTGCACTCCATACCAACCTGGGTTAAAGACAACAGCATGAGGAAAGTTCTCTCCATGCACAAATATGGATGTGTGTTTAAGTAAAGTAACTATGTATGCTTATAATAAACAATTCAGAGCAGATCTGATTATTTAATGGCCCATTTGGCTAATGCGGAAGTTCACATTCTACATAATATGTTACTAAATAATTCAAGTATTAATAATTCAAGTACTACTAATGGTTAAAGTATTAATTATAGAACAATGAGTATTCAACATAAGCAATGCACAGCTAATTGTTGTAGGGATCCTATAGAGAAAAGAGACAATCAGCTGATTTAGAGACAAAATAATTAGTGAGTCCACTTTAAATGTGGTAATAGTCCTATTTTAGGGCTAAATCAATATGTACAGTTTCACATGTGAAGAATAGAAGATGAAAATAAACAAAATCATTCTCGATAATTATTAAATCTACTAAATAATTGATGGGAAGCCCCTACATTTGTTCCAATATAACAGAAATTATAATTCATCAAATAGTGTTAACTACAGTAGGAAGCAATTCATTTGTCACATGCAATGACAATATAATTATACCTGTTCCTCTCTTAGATTTTAATGGACAATATATCTAATAAAATAGCACCAAGGAACAGAAATGGAAATGTTGCATATCCACAATTTTTTGGGGAAAAAATTAATGCCAGTTACTAACATGATGCTACCAGCACCACACATTGTTGAGCTTGTGTTCTGGTTGTACCAGTGTTCATTTATGAATAACATAAGAGCAGTTAATATTTACTGTATGCAACAACATTATTTTTTATGTAAATGAATTAGCAAACTATATTGATTCCTCCCCATAATATTATGGCCAATTTTATGTAGATTCATGACATCTCAATTGTGTCTGTTTCAGTCTGCTACTTTCAGTCTGATAAAGAAACACTCAGTTGTTCCAAAGAGAAAAAAAAATTACCAGCTTTACTATACTAGACTAGCCATTCCCAAACTTAACAAGGCTCCGGCCCAATTTCAAAGGTAAAAATCTTCTGCAGTCCCCCCCTAGACCTTCCGCAACTCTGATCAACTCTTGAGACTAAGATTAATCATGGATATTAATGAATATCATGTTGTTTAAATCCAATGACATTGTCATATTAGTTCTGATTACTTTTTAAATCTAAATTAAATCCTAATAAGAAAAATTTTAAATTGAGAACTTTGTATTTGTTTGTTATTCATATCTTGTTGAATTACCTGCTTTGCATGTGCATGATCCATCCACAGCTGAACACGTAGCTCCGTTCTTACACGTACAAGCAGAGGAGCAATTCACTCCATACATCCCTGCTGGACAGCGGATAGAGCAGTCTACACCCTGAAAAAAAAAGCTTTTGTAACATTCATATAAAATACAATTGTTGTTTTTTTCCACGAAAGAGTCATAACAATTCAAATGAATAACCAGTAGGCGGAATTACTGCAGATATATCCAATACTATAAAGAAACAACTGCAGAGACACACGTGTGTTCACCTGAAAGCCTGGAGCGCACATACACTCTCCTGTCACACTGTGGCAGTCTGCACCATTCTGGCATTGACACACCTGCCGACACTCCTCGCCGTAGAAGCCTGGTGCACATGTCTCATTACAGTAAATACCTGACCAACCAGGCTGGCACAGGCACTCACCTGATACAGGGTGGCAACTGGAGAGAGAGACACACACAATAAAATCTACCATTTCATCTTAACTTTTTATAATATGTACACAAACAAGCTCACAAAGGTGACACCAAAACAGGTAATAATAGTCTTTAATTAAGTACAGCAGAATAATTTCTTTCCATCATTACAAATTTGAGACACTCTAAATTATTATTTCTGAAATTCAACTTTTAAGAGTCTGAAAATACAGAATAAAAAAATATATATTTATAAAATTCAACACTATATGAGAAATGTGTTGCAAGTAAAACCTCCATTTACACATTTGATTATGGTGTGAGCAAAATCAGTAAATTTAAAGTAAATTGCCATTACACATAATGCAGTGATGAGAACATTGCCATTTATCATTTTATCCATGTACGTTACCACAATTTAGGATTGATTAAACTACTGTAGGTTCTTTTCTACTTACAAACAAAGAAAGATTTTGCTATATTGATTCTAACTTAACATCATCTTTTTTTTTTTTTTCAAACTTGAACTTTAACAAAATTCCAGACATAATATTCTTAAATATCAAAAACTTGTGAAGTTTTTTGTTTTCTTTAAAGCATCTTTAGGTTTAGGTTCTAGTCAATCTGATCTTAACACCAAACATTGGGTCCCCGTATAAGGAAACATCTACAGTGTGTGGCATGAGGACAGTAACCACAAATTTTCTCTGATAGGAGATCATTGGTTATTTAAAAAAAATAAAAAGATCAATAAAAAAATACCCAAATCTATACAGTGATTACTGTTTACATCATAAAGAAAGGGTTGTCATTACTCATTTTACAATCATCATCAACAAAGGATCGCATTTTGTTCCCTCTCTCTTTGTTCACACTCATCTTCTATACCGCTTTATCCTGTTTACAGGGTAGAAGGAGGCCTGGCGAGGTACCAATCCGCTGAAGGCACACACATACACACACTCATTCACATACTACGGGCAATTTGGGAATGTGAAATTAGCCTAATTACCATGACTTTGGACTGTCGGAGAAACCTGAGTACCCGGAGGAAACCCACCAAGCACCAAGCCAGAACATGCAAACTCCATGCACACAGACCTGAGGCGGGAATCAAACCCTGGAAGTGCAAGGCGACGGTGCTAACTACTAAGCCACCGTGCTGCCCCCTGAAGTCTTTCAACTGTAAAATAATTTCATTAGACCCTCTTGGTACAAATTTATTTTGTAACATGATTTCAATGTGTGTAATAATATTGTGTCTATTTAGCAGCACAATAGAGCCTTTTATTGACCCTTTTATAGAACTTTCCACTGACAAAACATCCTAGATCCAAGTTGGCATAGGCTATGGGATTAAAATAATTAATTAATTAAATACCATAATTTAAGAACCATTGTACAATGCTAATATTGTCATTCAAACTAAATTCATTCTGCTGCTTGTTATTCATCTCAGATTTCTTCTTTAGGAAGCATTATATATATATATATATATATATATATATTTCTGTTATTGAACCTAAAACAGGAGGATGTCATAAATCTTATTTCAATTTGGTGTTGCAAACCATTTTAAACTCATACGTAGGACGTTTGCCACACTGGTGACAGAGCTTAGTGCTATGGTTAGAGTTCATGGCCTGTACCTGCTGGTTGGGGCAGCTGGTGGCACCTGAAACAGCCACTTTATTGAGCGAAAGTGAGGCAGCTGTCCACACACACAACACATGGAGCCGCTCAGCTGTGCTAGCCTGTCTCATCCACAGGCCATAAACACAATGTTAAACTGTGTGTGTGTGTGTGTGTGTGTGTCTCTAAATACATAAACAGACAGACTTTCTCCTACTCGTTGTCATTATAACACTAAACTGATCTGCATGTGTCTACATGTGCTGCCAGCTTTCTCTTTCTGTCAGAAAAACCTTAGCTAGACACATAACTAAACATCCGTATATGACTTACCTTAGAGTGTTTGGCTCGTGGCACGGGCACTGCTTTTCGCACTTGAGGCCGTAGATGCCCTTTGGGCAGATTCGGGTTTCGCACATCTCACCAGTGTAACCCGGCTCGCACAGACAAGCGCCGCTAATGTGGTAGCACTTGGCTCCGTTTTCACAGCGACATGTCTGGCGGCAGTTCACACCATACTTGCCAATCGGACATTCATCCTGGCACCTGCCGAGACACACGCACAAGACACGCACCTCTAGGCATCAATCAACTGATCACTGAGCGCTGATTGATTGTTGGGCAGTCCATGCTAACCGCTTGTGCTGCCCATGCTTGTGAGGGAGAAATACAGCCAAATCCTTTTCCATGGCCTACCAGGAACAGGTTATGATTGTGTGCAAACGTTTGTATTCCCCAGGGTTTTTTAATTTAAAAGGGATATTTTTTCATTAACACATAAAAAAATATATGGAAAACAAATTGTTAGAGAACATTAATATTACATCCAGAAATATGAAGTGGTGTTAAAGGCTTTGAGCTCGTGAAGGGAAGGTTGCGAGTTTAAATCCCAGCATTATCTTGGGTAAGCTGCTACTTTATACTTTTTATTCTATTTGTGAAAGTTGTCATCTTGGTTCTCCATGATGGTTAACTAAAGTTCTCCATGGTGGTTAACTTTTTATACCTTTGTAGTTATTTGTCATAATCACAAAGCAGTCAGGTTAAAAACAATGCTCTTTCAAAATATAATGCAACTCAGTGCACAATATGTCACAACAACAGGCCTCCACATGGTGAATATGAACTCTGTGTTTTTCAGTAAGTAATTGAAATCTAAAATGCTATTTCTAAAACTGTCATGTGTGCACGCAGCTCCAAACAAGCTACAATGTCTTTCACTTTCTCATATTTCTGCATTAATGAATTCTCTCCTATTTGAGAAATATAACTTGAAGACCTGACAAAAAGTTTTAACTGGTACAGGGAGGGGAAAAAAAACCCCAACAATTCTGGTTAAAAACTAAAAAGCCCAGCTAACAAGCACGTCTCCTAACAGGCGCCTCTGGGAGAACTGTATCTCATCAGAACCCACATGTTGATAACTCCCTCCTCCGGATGAACATTCCCTCCAAGCAATAAAGGACAGGACACATAGCGAGAACCCATCCACCAGCCCACTGATAGAAGAAGACTCGATAGTTTTTGATAAATGTTTGTGTCAAGCTGGAAAAATTCAGCCCATGTCATTTGGACATGGCTATCTTCTCCATTAGCTGTGCAGATGGGCTCTGGCTAAGCTGTTCCCAAAGCTGGACTTGTGTGGGAACACATGGAAGCTGTCCAACCCCACTGTGATTCCCACTGATTTAAGTTCCATGCAGAATATTGCATCTCACATCGTCAGGCATTCCCTATTGAACAACATCTATCTTTCGGTAGCCATATTTTGATTGAACACAGATGCATTTCAAAACAGCCTTCTATCTAAAAGTGAGATTTTTTATTTATTTTTTTGCTCAAACACAAACGTGTCCCTCCTTGATTTTGCGAGCTGATTATTTTCCAGCCCATAGGGTGTGGTGGGATGGGGCCTGCGTGACTCGGTCGGAAGTTTCTCGTGACGTCTGTCTTAGCCAAAGCACTTATTAACTCATAAAAATGCACTTGTAGTGCTATTCCTGTAAGCCACGGTCTGCTTAAGTATATGGTTTATGCACTGTGATGCTGGTAATTACGGGCACAGGGCTTCACTCCCCAGCACCAGTTTTAATCTTACACCAAGCCCCAATTTCTGTTTCTAGTCAACTCTTTGCTCCTATAACCACTAAGATTTGAATGATGCTGTCTCTAGTAGACTACCACTGAAGATCAACTGGCCAAAGATCTTTGGTTAAACTTTAAAACAAATAAGATACTCAGATCTATACACAAAAATACACAAATCTATACAGTGATTACTGATGACATCATAAAGAAACCACTAGGGCTGTCATTACTCATTTTACATTTAAATCCCATCTGGTAATAGGCGATGGCACAATCTCAATCACTCACTGACACATTGTCTACACCGCCTATCCTCTAAAAGGATATGCCTGGAGTCTATCCCAGGGAACTTGGGGCATTAGGTGGGGTACTCCCTGGACAGGGTGCCAATCCATCGCAGGGCTCCAAACTACAGACAATTAGGAGATGCCAATTAGTCTAATCTGTCTCGAACCTGCACCCTTCACTTAACAGGTTTTCAGTGGGTTAATTTCAAATTCTATTCTAATAGATATTAAGTTCTGACACGTGAGAAAAAACTTATGGCCGTGTTATACTTTAACAGTCATTTTGCAACACGGTATAGATCAACTAGTCCCGTTAGAGGGAAAAGTCATTGGAAAACAATACAAAACACTTTTCACTTTTTTTTCCACACAAAAATCACTTTTTATCCTCTGGTGAAACATTTCTATCCTGATGGGAGGAGCCTTGTCCAGGATGATCCTGTCCTCATATACAGAGTGGTTATTATGGAATGGTTTGATGAATATGTAAATCATATACTGACATTACATTGGTTTAACACTGATATCATGGCATGTATGTTGGATATTATAGTATATAATAAAAATAAAAGAAATAAGGCAAGAAGAAAATAACACATATATACTAAGCACATGGCTTCTTCATTCATCACTCATTGATGCAAACATGCTTCCACACTTCTCAGCTTCATCCTCAGCAGTTTAACTCTTTTTCCAGGTCTGCCAATTTCCCTTCGTTCATGTTCACATACCATGACTGAAAAAGTTTCTGGCACTAAGAAACCGTTTACTTGACTTTTCTGATTAAAACTGTGGCTACAGTGCTGCTGTCGGTCCCAGGATAATTTTGGCGGAAATATGAAAAGTCTGCTTTCGATTATACAAAACTTTCTATATCTTTCTACACTTCTTTTCAGTTTTATGTCTTTTCAGTTTTCATACTACTCTGATGGTGCATATAAAAGCCCACACAGGACAGAGGTAATATTTTTTCGTTGCCTAGCTGAAGCATGCTTCATATGGATGAAATCCCTTCAAGAGATTTTGGTCCAAGGTTCAAAATGTTATATAATATAATCCAGGATTAATTAAATGCAGTGAAAAACGGTTGAGGTTCAAAGTGTAAACACTGATTCATGTGTGTTTACATCTACTACATCTACTGTAGTACTGTTGTCCATCATCCAATCCATTGCACTAAGCAGTAAAACCCTTTTGCTTCGTTATAGACACTTTGTTCTCCCTGCAGCCAACGGACTTCTGAACATAATAGACACTATTAACATACAAGTGACAAAGTAAAACTGCTAAGCAATTGGAGGAATTTTGCTGGCATGGTCTGACTCAGTATGTTCCTTTCAAGGGATGATTTACTTACTACACTTAAGAGCTCTGACTCATCATTTTTAACCTATGGTGAAACATTTCTATCATGATGGATGTAGTGTTTTTCTGAATGATTTGATAAGAATAAAATAATGTAAATCATTTATGTTGCTCATTGACGATCCTGAGATAGCGCAGCTGGTGTTTTTCTGATGTTCAGTTTGAATTAGGAACAGTTGACTACACAACTTACTTATCATGTGACCTTGCTGCAAGTGGTAGATATTGATCATACAGTATCTGACCCACTCCCAACTCTCCCAGATAGCGATTACTGTACCGCATTGAGCAACCACGCCAATCAATCAACACTTCTGGTGTATTCACATTTAAACTGAACAGGTTTATTTAGTCAACAAAAATAGATTTAAAAAAATAATGAGCATGAAATCATATATACTGTATATATATATATATTTTCAATATCATAAACGCCTTTATTTAGGGGTTCATTCAAGAAACCATGTTTCTAAGTCTCACACTTAACCACCGAATTTCGAACGAAACATGAGAAACATCTGTAATTTTCATTACTAGTGCCATACTGGTTTAAATATTACTCCTATAAAAGGCATTCTAGCTAGCTAAATTGTCAGTCTCAGTCATTAACCAGTGTATCCTTTACATCCCTGTTTAACAGTTGTTTTTAGAAACAGGTGACCTTACATCTTGAATAGTGTTGTTTATAGAGTATTCACCTTCATACGTCATAAGCACATTCATGAGTACTTCTGAACAGACAAAATGTCATGATCTTGCGCTTTGTGCTTGTTCTTGTTGTAGCTCCTACTGTACTGTATGTTGGTGTTAGTATATGAACCTGTCTGTTTTTACCTTTGTCTAGTTTCCTTTGATTTGCTTGGGTACATACACGTTTTTCTGTATCTGTGAAGTCTGAATTCTAAGCCTTAACCTCTCAGCTGTTTGTCTTCTTGTTTCGTCTGTTTGTCTAGTCTTGACTCTTGAATATCTATTATCCTGTTCATAAAACACAGTCTGTCTGTCTAGCTCTGCCCCGATTATTGCGCCAGCAAATGTTAGAATAAACACAGAATTTTCAAGAACCAGCAAAGCTTGTGTCTCACCTCTCCCCAGTGTAGCCTGGACTGCAAAAACATTCTCCTGTCGATGAAGAGCAGGTTCCTCCATTGTGACACTGACACTCCTGAGAGCAGCTCCTACCAAAGCGACCCTCGGGACAGGGCTGTCCACACACAGTTCCCTGGACACAGACACCCAAACCGTTTATACACCCGTTTTGATAAGATTAATCCCAGCAGTCACAATAAAAAGCAATAGGAAGGATAAATAGCTTTAATTCCACTGACATAACTGATACATCATGTCCAAGAGAACATCCTGTAAGCTTAACAAAAACACAATGCAATATTGTTTATGGAAATATACATGAAATGAAGCATAATGTGTTACTACCATCCAGCCAGCAGGACAGGAACATTCACCAGTTACATGGTGACACACTCCACCATTCTGGCAGGGACAACGCTCCTCACACTGCTGCCCGTGTTTGCCTGGAGGACACAGATCCTCACAGCTGCACAAAAGGCAGCAAAGGGAGGATGATGAGACTTAACATATTGCTTTAGATATTTGTGTGCACCTCCTGTTCATGCATTACTTGCAGATTACACTTTTTACTTGTTTTTTTACTTTTTACTCACAATGCTCCAGTGTAGCCAGGACTGCATGTGCATTCGCCAGTGACATGGTGGCAGGTGGCATTGTTTTGGCATTGGCATTTCTGCTGGCAGTTGTTACCGTAGGTGCCAGGCTCACAGCGCTCCTCGCACCGCCAGCCGCGGTAGCCAGTTGTGCAGATACACGCACCTGTGATGGGGTTACACAGCGCTCCATTTATACACTGACATCGGTTGCTGCAGTGAGGACCCCAGTGACTGCTGTCGCATGCTGCATGGAGAAGAAACAAATCAAGTGATCATTTTTTGGGGTATTTATTATATTAGTTTTAAGATTAACACATATATTTGCCTCTGGTACAATTAATATATACATTTTATATTTTACATCATATCATATAAAAACAAGAAATAGGTTCTAAGTAATAATAACATAATACATCCTGAGTGGGTCAATAAACATCTATAATTAATAGTTTAGGTAATATTTTATGATGATGTGGTGTATGTGTTTGTCGGACTATTAAAGCTCATAATAGCAGGTTATCCTGCCCATAATAACCACATCAGATTCAGCACTGAGGCTTAATTAGATTTACACTTAAATCAGAGGACACAAGTATACACCACAAGATGGAAATGAAGCGGAAAACCCAGAGATCAACATCCTCACATTTAGTCAAGCATGTAAACCAAGAGATGATGTCACTAACCATTGTGAGATGAAATAGACAGGCCCTTTTCTGTTCAGTTCTGTTCTGCTTTTGCTGCCCTGCCCTGATCGTCAGACTTGATTTATAGGGACAGTAAAGTGTTGCTGAGGTGAGCCAGCAGCTGGCCGTTCTTAAGAGCTATACAACACAGTACACTAAATCTTTCTAACGACTCCAATGGAAAACCTATAAGTTGTTATAATGTATGTATAAAAATCATAAATCATAAAAAAAATTATATTTTAAAAATCTGTTTAAAAGTGATTACAGTAGTTCATTCTGCCTATCTGGCCATTGTTTACCCACATTGGTTAACCATTAATTAAATTAACCATTCATTAAATCAAATAGCATTTTAATTCACAAACTTTATTTAGTTATATTTTCTATAAGGCTTTCAACGGTAGACATTGTCAGCTTTACAGTAATTTGGTTGTAGATTTAGATGATGAGCAGTGAGCAAGCCAGAATCAAAGGGTGTTTAGTATGAACAGATTGTATATAAGAGCTCTGGGCAGCCTTTAAGGTAACATCAAGCGTTTTTTACGTTAGGTAAAAGTCTGTGGGTTTGAGAAATACAAACCATCCACAGCAGCAATAAGCAAGTACAGTAAATTTGAGCTTCAAAGCTCCAAGTAGAGAAGAAACTACCATCATGTAATAATTCCCCTTCAGTAAAAGCCAACCCAAATCATCAAACCAGCATAAAGCATATACTAATTTCCTTCACATTTTAGTCTCACCTTTAGATGCCCATCTCTTCAGCATGCCACACCACCCAAGACGACTGTGATCATTCTAGATTCCACTATTCACAGACCACGTGATTATTCAAGACAGTCAGGAAATTGGTGCTAATAGATTAGGAAAGTTTTTATGGAGTCTATAACTGTTCTTTAGATTTTTGTGGTTTCAGGTTAAGTGCTGTGTGTTTTTTAACTATGGGCTTTCTCTGTGGAGTCAATAAACATGTCTGATGATAGATTCAACAAAGCAAGCTCACGTTAGAGACAACTTCATTTGCGGCCTGGAAGCCTTTTTTCCGGGTCCTCCTAACTAAACATAACCCAGTATACACCAGTGGCGGCTACTGGTCTGTCAAATAGGGGAAGCTAATTTTCACTTGAATGCGAGCACCTTCATTTATTGCATGCT
>JAQMYJ010000009.1:16885779-16903249 GCA_030014305.1 Clarias laeviceps
ATTTGACCATTAATTTTGTGACATTATAGGGGAAGCTGAGCTTCCCTTGCAGTCTTAAAGAAATCGCCACTGGTATACAGCCCCTTGGTCATCTAATGTTAAGAGGTCTTTAGGTTGACTTCAAGATGACTTTAATATGAGAACATAGTATGAAAGATTTGTCCTGAAGATATCTGGGGTGGTTATAATGGTGTGAGAATTTATACAATGTCAATCACCAATTTCAATGCCAAACTGCTAGTTGGTGGGGAGCTAGTTTTTTGTGTGTATTACACATACCGGTGAATGAAACATTGTTGGAGCTAACAGATGTTGAACAACAGTTACTTTTACATTTAAACCGATGTTAGTGCTAATCGCTCACCAAGAATTTGCTGCCATCTGGTAGTCTTTGTTGTGTGGCGAAGATGAATCATACAAATGTACATATGATGGGTGTTCAAGTCAGACCTTCTCTATAAAAATTCTCTATTTGAGAAAATAACTTTCTACCTTAGTGGTATCCAAGCACTAGTGAAACGCTGGGATAAGTGCTACATTAGTGTAGCAGGAAATTATATAGAGAAATAAAGGGAGTTTTTACTCTCATATCTGTGTTGTGTTATTCTGCACAATCAAAAGTCCCAGTTTGACTTGAACGCCTTTAGTATTCTTCTTCAGTTAGTCTCGCCTCAATTTGGTCTTTTTTTACTCAACAAAGCATAGAAGAAGAAGCCACAAATGTGCTACCAGGTGGACAAATTACAGTTGTTATCGGCATCGACGTGATTTCTGGGGAATTGCATGTCAGGCTACACAGTACATATGCAAGACCTAAGGCTTGGACTTCTTCCTCCAATGCAAGTTAAGTCGCAGAAGGCATCTTTTCAAACCGCTGCTCACATCGTTAGGAAGCGGTGTATCACACTCAGTGGAAAATGCTATCTACTCTTGCATGAGCTCACAGATGCACATGAATGGTTACCCCCCATTAAATAGAAATAGACATTTTTTTTTACAAAAGAAACCCTGTGGGAGTCTTTAATCATCTAATCCTGTAATTAAAAGTATAAATATGATGTTTAACCGAATTAAAGAGACATAAAATGACCCCATGCTGACTCAGTGTACTTACACAGCTACAAAACAGCACAAACTGACAGAAAACATTAATTACACAAGCAGCTATTTTTTCTCCACTAAAATACAGATGGAAAATCTATAACCCAGGTTACCTACAGACCCACGTACACCAATATCACAAACTCATTTTTTTTTCTTTTTGTTTTGTGGTCTGTAGTCATGAGTTTACCAGACATGGTGCGACAAACTAATCAGGTTAAACAATCGCCTCTCAGGTCCCACAGTTGCTGCTGCCATGATCCTCAGTCTCATTTTATGGGTCACGCTAAACTTCGAGGCGCTCTGAGAAAAGCTAGCAGCTGTCCGATCCTGAGATTTTTATAGCTAAGCAATAAAATCTGGCTTTTTTAACAGTTCAATGGATATAGCACTTTAAGTTGATCACATTTGAACCGCTTTTAAAGCTAACAAGTTAAATCTAACTAGAACTGAACACGATGTTGATATGGTCAGTTGCTGCAGAAAAAAAAAACATCTGCACTTCTTCAGACAGCACTTTAAAAGCTTTTAGTCACATAAGTGGCATCTATTCACATACTGTACATATAGTGAAATAGTCCTGGAGGCCACTTAAGAAATCCTACCAGTTCTCCGTGCATTATGTCCATTTTACAACTAGGTTTAGGTTAGGATTTGTGCTTTTTACAGATCTAATGTGGTTTAATGAGATTTAAGCTAAAATACAGACCAGGTTTTTACACATCACTGTATCACTTATAAGCCAACTCGTATAAAGGAATTTATACATTTTAAGGGGATAGAGTTAATCATCATAGTTATCAAAAAGAACTGCATATAAGAACATTTAAAAAAAATGTTAGTTACATTACAATCACTTCCCTCCATAAAAATACCATTCATGAAAAATAAATGTGGCCATGGTATTAATAAAACAATTTTAAAAAATTTCTCTTTTATCTTCCTGACATAGCGAGCCATGTCCCAATAGGCTGTACTGTTCCTGCTGTGCATCAGTGCTTTCTGGCCCTGGTTAAAAGTCCCCCGAACTTCCGCAGGGTAAGAGACATTGAAAGAACCTGTACTCACAAAAACCTTCTTTTCAGAAAGCTGCATGTGTAAGACCTGACCTAGTTTCAACACAGTGGACCTAGAGGCCTCGCCATGCTTTCGCTGGCACACTAACGGCCCCCTATTGTCCCACTCAATAAGAGACTCCGTGCCCTAGAGAGGAAATGAGCTTCAGGACGACAGATACAAATAAATCCGTGCCCGGTGCTGAGTAGCGTGCCTGTATTTGCACTGTTAAATTACACAACTGATTCACTGATACAAATTAAAACAAGAGCTAATAGAGCTAAATTAAAACAAGAGCTAATAGAACTGAGCAAAACCATGTTTTCACTTTCACTCTGAATAGAATGGTGGATTATACTAAATTTAAGAAACTATTTTCCTGGCACTTGGACTGGATAATTAACCTTGTAATTAGTTGATGATACTGCTGCACTTTCTGCTTTGCCATTTTTTTTTTACTTTTGTACTGTCCTCCTTAGATTTCTTCAATAAATTTTGCATAAATTCAAATAAATTTGTCCTTGGTTATTACTTGCAAATAATGTAACAGCATACTGGAGGATGCAGACAGCATACCCATGTTTCCAACTGTGTCTCAAAAACTGCACACACACACACACACACACACACACACATGCACGCACGCACACCAAAAAAAGAAAAAAAAAATCTAGCTTTAAAAAAAATCACTAGTAGAGGGAATTTTTAAGTGGTTGTTTCTTTGCATAGAATACAAGGTGGTGTTCATTTATTTCCGATTTTCTGTATAAGCAATACAGCTTATACTGTCCTATCATATACCTAAACTTACATATATTATTAATCCAATAATTACCAATAATCATCAATTAATTCAATAATTATCCCAATTTGGTGTAAAAAACACAGCCCTGGCAACCATGCGTGCATTGAAAAACTGACTTATAAATTAATAGCATTTTTCAGCCAACAAATTTCAAGAGATCAAATTCCATCATGATGCATTATAAAAGTAGTCTCGGAATTAGACTATGTACAATATGAACGAAATAGAATAACAACAGCGTTAACAGTTAATAATCAAAACCTTTTAGCATTGGTTATCTAAGAAACTATACACATTGCACAATTGAATACTTTTACTATCTCCAGAAAACAAACATGATCCAAAATTCAGTTTCAGTGGTTTAAAGTTGGAAAAAGAGGCATCTCAAATTTTTCAAACCTGTCAACAGGATTACAAATGACCTTGGTGATATACCGCAAATCTCACATGGTATTTTGAGATTTGTTTGGGTTGCATAGCCGCAGTTAAAATGCAGTACATAAGAGGTCAGCAGGGTGCTACAAAAGAGACGGTACTTCTAATTTGTCCTGCGGTTTGTTTATGGGGCGCCTAGACATCTGTTTCTCATAATGCATCTCACAGGTGCCTCCTGTGTTTATTAAGATGAGAGTAAGAATTAGACAGCAAATAGGCAAAAAGACCAAGCAGCTGAGTGTTGATTTATTAAGACAGAGAGCGGAGTGTACATTTCCTTCAGGTGTCTGTAAATCTTAATTTTTAATGCAGTTTCCTCAAAAACATTTCATTTTGCCTGTATAGGACGGGGCATTGTCCCAGCTAGAATCTAGCTTCACTTGACAAATTTACAATATGAGCATGAAGCAGAATGACGCTTATGGAAAAGAGTCAGTTACTGCAGAAACAAAAAACAGTGGATGTAATTGATGCGGCCAGTTGTCGAGGGAGCAGTTGGGCTTTGTCTGTGTTGAAATCTCACACCCCTCTGTGTGCACACACACACTCACACACATACAGTACACACACACACATACGGGCCTTTCTGAACTCTCCAAGGCCTATAAGGCCCCCAACTTTAATAAAGATGCAGAAACAGCAGCCAAAAAAATAGACAGGCAGCA
This sequence comes from Clarias laeviceps, assembly GCA_030014305.1. Lineage (NCBI taxonomy): Eukaryota > Metazoa > Chordata > Actinopteri > Siluriformes > Clariidae > Clarias > Clarias laeviceps. The sequence goes on from JAQMYJ010000009.1 coordinate 16,889,842, forward strand.
AATGGCTAACAAAGTATGGAGAGATAGAGATTTATACTTAGCCTCCGTTTGACCTCTGTCAGTCATACTTGTCATGCAGCTCGTCATGTTATTAAGATGAAAACACAACACATTATATGTCTACATGAGAAAACTAAACTCTGACATTGATGAAAGTTTCACTATATCAATAAGTATAAAAAATCATTAATTAATCGTGTAACTATTGTAACTATAAAAAAAAGCAATATACCATAAACAAGTATATTAAATCTTGTGATTTGCTTCACAGCTGAAACTACTGTCAAAGTTACCTAACAGAAACTTAACTAAGACCTTCTGACCAGTTAGAATGGAAAAAACAACACCGCTGTGGTACAATGACCTCAGCAAAAGTTCAGTTCAGTTCAGTTATTACATTTCTAACAATGAAAATAAACATATCTACAGCATTTGACAAATAATATGTTTGAAAAGCCACTGTGGCAAACTGAATGTTAGACAGGAGGAACTTGGATTCCTAGTTTGATCTGGTTCATAAGTTGTAATGCATTTATAAAGTCGAGCACATGATGTTTTGACCCAACAATGGCAGTCGTGATTTTTTCTTTCTTTTTTTTTTTTTATTAAACCGACCATGCTGACATTAGATGTGTTTACATGAACCTAATATTCCATGAACAATCAGAATAATAGCACAATCAGAAAAAAAAATGCCTCGTGCAGCCACTGCAATCAGAACAGACTGGCCCGATCCAGCCCAAACCGGCTCGATCGGAATGAGAGGTGCTGTAATCCTTTAGCAATTCATTTAATAGGAAAATTTGGCTTTGTAAACACTGGCTCTGATCAAATGGGGTGTATCAGTAGGTGTACAGGTATAAAATTAGCCTTTGAAAAATATTTACCATAAACAAAATGGACACCTTCTAGCAGTTTCTCCAGCCCTTTCAAGAACTTAATAGTATATATTTTTTTTATTACAAGTCGTGAGATTAAAAAAGTGTTGCAAGCTGTAACACTAACCGGAGCAACAGCTGCCCTGTACATTAATATAAAGCCACTTCTTCAACCTGAAACTGTAGAGCAGAAAATAATATCACCAGGATTTGCTAAGCCTGAGAATGGTGTATTAATCTAAAGCAGCACTTGACTTAAAGGTGAAAAACCTTAGTAACCATATGGTGGTGTGCTTTGCATTGTTGTCATGAGCTGCCTCAGTTCAGTTTATCACAACCACTGAGCCCTGAGGTGATTTCCTGCATTTCTCCCATGTTCTCTAATTCTCTACTTAGCCTTTTGTGCATGTAGAGAAGCCAATTTCTGCTTTGCTTCTTGAACCTAGAGACACATTGTTATGGTTCTGTGACCTGTAAAGTGAGAGGACCTCACACTGTGATCATCTGAGCATCGTTGAGGAAATGAATAGCATATTAGTGTCTGCTTCATTGGACCTCCTTTGGAGAAGGGATCAAATGAGGCCATCTAGCTTCGAGCTATTGCTGCTCAGACAAATCTATAAGTACAATAGGGTTGTTGGACAATAGTGAGTCACTGCCATGTTGTATTGAAAAGACTACCCAATTACAGGAGAGTAGCAATTCTCCCTACCAATTAGCTTCACAGAGCTCGTTCAATTAGTGTCGCTATCATCATGCCATGTTATCAAGCATAGAAAGAATGCAAACAACATAGCAACATGCTCCTCTAATTAGTCATATACTGTGATCTAGTGGGTAAACACCACTGAATTGCCAACCATAACAGAAAATCAGGCTTGACATGACTAGCGTTAGCACTTCATCAGTTGACTTTGATCACAAACATAGTTCCTGAGTAAGGACGTGGATAGAAAAGTGGATTTACTGTACGTACAGTATGATGAACTGAGAGACAGAGATAGATCAAACAGTAATCATGCTTAACTCTGTGGCTAACAGGTCATGTTCTAGATTGGATCATGTTCTAGATTGGATCATGTTCTAGATTGGGTAAAACTAACATTAAAATGCTCTCAATTTACTGCGTATACACAAGTGTTCAAATTACAGGGATTTTGTAAATCTCCATAATCAGACAGAAAAGAGTCATTATTTACTGTATCCAGCAATGTTTGAATAAGCATAAATAAATAAAGGTCATAACATAAATTTGACTTCACAGTATCGAATCCAAATGTCGTCTCTCAAATATTAGCACAGACAGCTAAAATTAGGGTAGAGTTGAAAGGTATTAGGACACTTATCCACATTTAGCCAAGCTAAAGGTCTGGGTTATTCTGGTAAGACTCGCAAGAATCGCAAGCATTTCGAAGACAATTCTCTAATTAAACAATGTATGTTAAACCATATTTGATCCTCAATATAATTATTAATTACAATAATATTTAATAATACAATAATATAATTATAATTACAATATAAATTTTTAATATATTAGATGTATAATATATTTGAGTCATATTTTAATGTAAAATTTTTCACATCTATTAAGTAGCATAAAAATAAAATTCTCATGTTTAGAATAAAGCAAATAAAACCAAAGTACTCTGAGATCTCTTAATAAAGCTCAAATAAATTTTAATTTGGCTTATTCCTACCAATGAAATCAACATTATCACTAACAAAATCGACGAACAGTTTTCACATATTAGCTCTCAAATCGTTCCAGGATTGTTCCACATACAGTACCTATATCAGCTCGTTGACACCCGCAAATCATATAAAATTTCCTGAAAAATTGAGGGTCAGTACAGTTTAGTGTCCTGTACTTTTCTGTGTTAGCAAAAATAAGCTAGTAATGCACTTCACCTCAAAGTATGGTAAAGTGTACTCATGCCTATAATAGCAGTGAAAATGATGGCAGTTCTGCTTGCTGCACTGTTTAAACACCACAGCAAATTTTCTGTGAAGTTGAATTTAACAGTTTGAGTTTTATGTCAAGGTGAGTTCAACAGAGTCATTTATTTATTAGCATTTGATACATGAAGCCCTATACTATCATGTGACTGAGATTTTTTTCGCACATTTTTGTTATATGAGATTAATTGGGGGATGGTGGGGTGGTTCTTCTGGTGCTCAGAGGGATCTCCCTGAAATTAATTTCTGAAGGATGGGATGTCAGCATACTGGGGACAGTAGGATGATTTATGCTACTTTAAGTCTGTTTACCTGGTGGTGTATGGACAAAGCATCTAAAATTAATACTATTTACCACTGCTTTCATTTCTAACACTATCATAAGCTACATTATATTCCAGTGTATTAAACTTATTGTATTTAATTATTGTATTACTTATTGTATTTAAGTGTATTATCCTTTCATGTGTCCCAGTATCCTCTTTCTTCTATCGTTCCTAACAATGAAACCTAGACCATTACTAACTAGAAAATCTTGTTTAATTCCTGAGGGATGCAGCGAGACTGCAGACAAAACAATGACCTTTTTATTGAGACCCTGAAACACAAGACAAGCTCAGACTGCAGCTACTGAGGAGCTCATCTAATTCATCTGAGCCGCCATCAGCCCACTACAGTCAACACACCTGGCCATGAGGGCACAGGGATCGTGCATGGTTTCATGGAGTCTATAAACTAATAAAGATCAGGAAATGAAAGCAGTAGAGATCAAATAGGTACTGGGTAATACCACTGGGTTAGAAATGACTTTAAAGATCTGCCAGGCACACTGCCCAGAGATTAGTTGTTCCTAGACTGAACAAAAGAGGGTAGTGTTAGAAATATCACACTTGCTTAAATGGCCTGACTTTAAAAGTATGGTTGGGTAGATATACAGTAATGGTGCAAATTTCATGCATCAGATTCCGTTCAAGCTATTTTTTTCAATAGTAGTTAGAAATAAATTGTAGACCTTTTTGTGGATAGCATGGTTCGGTTATTTACAGTTCACTACAAAGAGTTTCATGTAAAGAAAATGCTTTACAATTTACTATATAAAATCCAGTCCACAAATTTGATTGGACACACAAAGCAGCATCCCTGGTTCCTAGTATGCAAAGATTTAGTACACTAAATAAAATTCCAATACCAGAAATGGTTTTATATACTGAATTGGTTACTACAAGAGTTATGATGTCATCTGTGACATGGCGAAACGATAACATTTTCATGAATATAATTTTTGATTTCAAATACGAAATACAAATGTTCATCAGATGAAGATTAAAAATTATGAAAGGAAGGCCATTTAAACCACCTTTAACAATAATGTATAATCAATATAAAAAGCTAGGCATCTATAAAACAAATGTCTTCCACTACTTCCACTAATGGAACAAGAATGTAAAATAATTGGACTGTATTTGCCAGAATATCACTTAATCTAAATTAAGTTCATGTTTGTAGAGTTGTTGTATGAAAGCAATTTCACACTTACAGTAGACTATGCTTAAAGATTAGTATTGGCATGACTGTGACTAGCTACAGCTGAATAGCAGCCATTCAATCTCATGAAAGCTAAACATAATGAGAAAATAAATCTATGGGCAAACTTTGAGCTGAATGTCCTTCTCAGCTGCTCTGAGATCAGTTGATAATAAATCAGGACTGACAGCTGGGATTGGACTATACAGGTGTGCACAGAGAAAGCTATATTCTGGCACGAGATAATAGGGTGTCATTGTTTTCATATTGAATTTCAAAACTAGAGTTAAACTACATGTAGGGAAAACAGCTCTCCTCATAGATGGGTTATTACCCAAAAATGGAAGTAAAAAGAGCTAGAAAAGATGTGAAAAAGATTACTATTATTATTGTTATAACTTTCGCATGTATGTTAAACACTTAAAAATACTAGTGACAAAAGTGTTTTATATTTTTTATTACATTTTTCATAAAAATATTAAGCATAAAAATGTCAATCTTTTTTTTTAAAAGTTTTTTTTTAAGTTTTGAGGCGGCAAACCCTCAGTCAAACCCTCTGGCGTAACTCTGGATGCCTTCCTTTGTGTGCTGATGTTTTGGAAAGGTTGACACAGCAGACTAGCATGTGTGTGTGTGTGTGTGTGTGTGTGTGTGTGTGTGTGTGTGTGTGTGTGTGTGAATATGCATGTGTGTGTGGGTGTGTTATGAGACAGACAGCTCCAGCTGGAGGACTTACCGCTGGAGCAATCGGCTCCTCCCCAGCCTGGTTCACACTGACAGGTGTTGGGGGCCACGCAGCGGCCGTGCACGCATTTCTCAGCACAGTGCGCTGGGGAAGAAGCGATCAGCGTGGGAGGAAGAAGGAGAAAGAGAAAACAAGGGAAACTCGGGTCAGATTTCATTCCTTCAAATGCCAGTAGCCAAAGTGAAGATGAGCCAATGGGAAAAACAAACATGAGAGGGAAAAGACACATGGTGACCTGCTAAACAGAGTGACTGCCACTCAGACAAAGAGCACAATCGAAACAAAACCACAAGGTAAAGAGTTTCGGGCTGTAGAAAAACATTAAAGGCTTGAGTTGGTGTTCTCGGCACAAGGGAATCTTTTGATGTTTTGTTAAAGCTACTAGACCTGTGACGGCAATACAGTGAATACAGTTGAGGATGGTTACAGAGCATAGGTCTACACTGAGAAAAGAACTGAATCCAGTCATCATTTGGCTTTACAACAACACAATGTGGAAGAATTTCCATGATTTCGAATGCGCTCTGTGTTTAAAGCTGACACTTCAAAGCTGTGTTATGAATCCTGGACTACCAAAAGGATTCAATGGAACATAATTTTTTACAGTAATCACATCCTAATGTGAGTGGTGAGTCACAGTCCATGTTCAAGCCACACCAAATCAGTCAATCTGTTTACTTATGATATTAAAAGTAAAAAGTGCACTCCCATTATATGGCCGAAAGTAGACACTTTTTAGTCTACTAAAAAGTAGACACACTTTTTAACAGCCTTCGCTCAACCGCTCTTTCCGGAAAAAAACAAATTTTCAGATTTTTTCCCCTAATTTTAGTAGTGTCCAATTCCACCCAGTCACTGGAGGCTCCCACATTAAGCTTCTACTGCCAATCAGTAGGGAGGGCCACAGACCGACCCACGTGTTTCCTCCGATCCACGTGGCGTCACCGACCATTTTTTCGAACTGCTCGCTCACGCACCGTTGGGGGTGGCGTAACACACTCGGAGGAACAGCGCTATCCGCTCCCTCCGCCTGCGCGAGCTCACAGACGCCCCCGATTGGTTTGTAGAGCCGTCATTAATGTGGGAGCACATTACCTACATTACAGTACCTCTCATCCCTCCCCCCTGAGAGAGCTCGACCAATTAGCTCTCTCTAGGCCTCCGGCTGTGAGAGGTTACAGCATCACCCGGGGATCGAACCAGCGATCTCCGGATGATAGGGCGAGCGCTTTACCACTGCGCCACTCGGAGGCCCGAAGCACATGATTGTAATGCAGTTTTTTTTTGTTTGTTTGTTTGTTTGCCATATAATTACAATGTCCCTTTACTGGAACTTAAATATCCAAACCTGTTCCAGCATGACAATGCTCCTGTGCACAAAGCAAAGTTTATAACAGACATGGTTCGCCAGGATTTGTGCAGAGGAGCCAAGAGACAACCTCCTGTTCTGAAAAATGTGGAAGTGCCAAAACAAGTAGATCCTTGATTGACCACTAGGCTTCAAAAGTGAGTCAATCCCCATAGATCCCCATGTTAAAATGTTCAACTTTACAACAAAAATAAACATTTGCATCCTTGTACAAAAAACTGTTTTGGTCTCCATAGTTACATTTCATGGCAACTGTATGTGGGGTGCATTGTTATGTAACTCATCCGTAAAAAGTATATTTTGGCCAAAATATATTTTATGCCAAAAATGTATACATAACTAGGGGTCTTTTGTTCCAATTAGATTGACAGCTGCATTGTGTCAAACCACTAGCTGTCTGCTTTGCATCACTTAATCTACCCAGCTAACTGGAATCGTTGTAGTTTAACTTACCACAAGAAATGTAGAAGTTGACACAGGATAATGTGTAGAGTATGAGTTCAATGAAATGGCCATATACAGTAAATTAACATTAGCCACCTTAGCATGTTAGCTAAGGTAAAGGCTAAAGCTAAGCCAGCTAAATAACTGAAGTAGGTAGCAGGCTCCGTTCATTCCACCATTCTACGCCTTTATAGATTAACCAGGGTTTAGATGAAGCTCCTGCCAACATGGCGAAAACCAGAGCTCCCACGGTTGAGCTTCAAACTCGCTCATCAGGAAACCTAAGGGTGGCTTCACAGAGGGTTTTTCCAGTTCTTATACAGTCTATGGAATGAACTAAAGTGGACTACACACACCTGGCTAATGCTCTTGAGGCACAAATGCCCACAGCACCGATCCAAAGGAGCAGAAAGAGGGGACTTTTGTTGCAATGGGATGTTCAACAAGCACATATGGGTACAAATATTGTGCAAATAATATGACAAATAATACAACGTCCATTGTACAACATATTGGATGTAATACACGAAACAACATTAATTTACCTACAACATTTCATTATTGCAGTATTGTTTGTAAAGTGCTAATCATGGATTGAATCAATTATGAGTTCACACTGTATGTCTAAAATCATTATAAACATAACCCTAAATGTTCTTCCCACTAAATTGTTTTTACGTAAACTCTACAGTTTAGTCCACTGATGAACCACTTGATTATATTAGATTTACTTAATTTACTGATATATTTTTTACATTCATTAACAAAAAGAATTGTTTACCACTAAACATATGACAATATTGTCAGGGCCATGACAAATCACCACATGATTACAACCAAGTTATAAATACATCAGCTTCTTTTAGAACTGAAATAAATCCCTCTGAGGAACACAATGGCATTTTCACATCCACTGTAACATAAAAGCTGATTCATCACATGAGTTATTAGCCCACTGTCTCGCACACACATGCTCTTTAACCAAGTTATCCTCGCCTGCCCTCACCCTATTGTACACACCAAGTCATTTGAGGCAACAAGACTGTGTTTCTCTGTCAGGCTGTTAATATAAATCAGTAAAATATCACGACAACAAAAATGACCATTTAGGTGGGAAATGCGTATTTAATCAATGCTTAATGAAATGAAATGCTTATTGCTTATTAATGTCTTTGAATAAAAGACTCTGGCAGCTGCCAGCGGACATTTTTACCTCGGAAGTAAAATTATCTGAGAAAAATGATAATTTATAATTTTATATAATTTAAACTTTAATTTCATTATAGTCTCCTAAAACTTTTGGTACCTTCCTTCCTTTATTTTGTTTACATTTTGGTCTAAATTCTTATAGACCAGTATAAGTTTATTATTATTATTATTATTATTATTATTTAGTGCTACTTTAAATAATGGAAATTTTTTCTTTAATGCAACCAGAAAAAATATATTATTTAGTGAGCTCATTTAATGGGAAATTATACACAAAAGGCTGAAAATATTTGTAATTTTCTTCTATTATGCAATTTACATAAAAATACTTTAAGCAAGTAGTTTCTATTTAGCAATTTCATGTTGTTAAGCAGATTACAAAGAATATTTCTGGGGAAAAAATTATAAATTTTGTTGAGTTTGCTTCAGTGTCTTCCGCACCACCAAGGGATGAGTTGGATCAGACAGGTTGAGAAACATGGAAAACACCACCTGGATTTAAAATTCCTCTCTCATTTAAAACCTTTTGTTTAAAGTATTCAGTGGGGTGAATGCTGATGTCATCAGGTTTTTTATGAAGCCTGATCTTCAAAACTGCTCAGTTCCTTTCCATCCCTATAACTGACAGTACTGCACAGAATATGTTCTGAGAAACACACTAAACTTTTACAGCCCATTTTAGCATTTTAAACTATGAGTTATCTGGAAGATGAATTCAGAGACTCATGTGACTTGTGTCTAGAATCAGAGGCTGAGCAGTACTTACGAACACACATCTCTTTGCTCTCGTAGAAGCCTGGGCAGCACTGAGACTTGCGGCGATACATGGTCTTGTTTCCTCTCCGGTACGCAGTCTTGTAGCTCACCCTGAATGCAACAATATAGAGAATTATTATGATAGTAAATATAATTTTTTACAATTGAATCAATTGCTTTAATCTTCAAATTCTCGATGTTTTTATAAATACTAAAAAGAGAATTTTATAATTAAGTTTGTAATGGTATATTTAATGTAACACTCTGATATTGTTGTAAATCCTTACGATTATTACTATGAAAATGCATTCCTAGCATACTGGCCATTTATTATTCCTTTCATAAATGAACCCATTTTTAAAATTGCACTAATTTACAATAAAAAAAATCTTAACTGATTGTAATACTGAATCACTATTAATACTGTATTACATAACAAGCTCAATGGACACACAAAATGCTTACCACGGTGCTTTCTTACCTGTGGCGCGTGCACTTGAACCATGTGAGGATATCAGTGCAGCTGGTGTAATACACCTGATCGTATGGGTGTGCGTACGACTCCTGCACAGTGACTGAGTAACTGGAATGGCACACACAGTACACAAAGCACAGACTGCTGTTAGCACTCACAACCTGTGACTGGGTTATGAAGGTCATGTGTGGTCCTCTTCAACACAAGCGGTGAGTATGTTAAAAGGCCATAATGATGGTATCAGTAACATCTCAGTTTTCACACACTGCTCACTGTACATGGGTGGGCTTCAATTAACATGAGTGTGGCCATTAATATAATTTGGATAAATAAATACCCGTCCCATTTGATACTGACAAAACTCTGGTGTCACCAAAAAAAGAACAAAAAAAAATCAAAGACCATGTTTTGGGATCCAAAAACATTTCAAATGCTTCAAACGCAGACTTTATCGAAATAAGTTACTGTATATGGTTTTGGCTCAGATGAGTTGCTTGTTTTATTCTCAGTGGAGTAGTTTTATCCAAGTCTATCCATATTCTTGTGAATTACCTTTTTCCTTTTTTACCATTCTACCCTTTCTCACCTTTTTTTACAAGCCTTTGAAATATCTGACTATTGTTATGTTGAACATTACCAAGTCCCGTCCTGTTTGCCTTTACTGTCAGTAGAAACACAAAGGGTCTTGCTAGGGACTCTGACACTCTGACACGTTTTTACCCCCTGACACTTTTTTTATTATGGACATTTTGTTGTTGATGCAACTCTACTCCATCCCTTATCATTTTGTGTCAGTGATTTCATGTGTATAAGCACAAACCCCTACACCCTGGGAGGCTTTTGTTCCTGTAGCGTCTGTACTGTTTAAACTGCATTAAGCCTTCTGAAAGGAGAAGAGGTACTGTAATACAGCATCTTGAATTTCAGTATAAGCAAATGGGATGGTATGGTGGCTTAGTAGTTAGCACTGTCACCTTGGACCACCGGGGTTGAGGGTACAAAGCTTGCCTCTGTATGGACTTTGCTTGTTCACTGTGCTTGTGTCTGGCGATGGGGTGGGATGACGGTGTCTACCCTACCTTGTACCATGAGCACACAGGATAAGTGGTATAGAGAATAGATGGATGGATTTTTTTCAGACCACACAGAACACTGGACAAAAAAATAACGGATAACTGATTGAACAGACGGTTTTGAAGATTGCTTCATTATGATCCTAATGATGAAGTTTTTACTCACTTTTTTTCCAGAGACCTGGGGGGAGGGGGGCGTTTCTGAGCAGAGATAAAAACATGACTTTGAAAGGTTTGTGAAAGGAAGCCTGAAAGAGAATGGATGGTTCTTTCATGCATATTTGGAGGCCCGTAACAGAGGCTATTGTGAAGTCAGACAATATAAGTACGATGCTTTGGTGAAGGTTAAGGAACACTGCATGGAAACACTGAAAACACATTTCAGAATTTCTGCCTTCAGAAATTATTTATGTGTTTGTGTGCCATTTTAAAACACCCTCAACAGGCACGGACAGAGGTGCCAGTAAAGTGCCAGCCATTAAGAACTGAGCCCGGACCACACTAACACTCACGATATGTCTCTGCAGGCGCTGGTCAACAGCCTCCCTCTTCACGGCTGCTCAGAGCACTGCAGCTGTTACCACGCATTACTCAGTGAAAGTAAATCTATCTGGGAAAAGCAGTCTGCACCTTTGTTCTTTTTCAATCTGCTTTAATGGATTCTTGAGTCATTCCTTAATCTGGCTGCGGAAATCTTCTGCCTATTAAAACTTTGTGTGTTTGTGTAAAACAGGAAGATTGTATGCTAGTGAGTGCTTTAGTGGAAAGGTGAATAAACTGAAAGCTACCCAGCAGAGCTTTTTGGTTGTCACAAAAATGATGTTGACTAAATGACATTGAGAACAGGTTGAATTAATGAACTCAACATACAGTACTATTGCAAATACAAATCCTTACAATCCTTGCAATACATCCTTGCTCATACTGCTAGCACTTTCAGAGTTAGCTTGTGATTGGTTCCCTGACCCTGACTCGAACAAAGCCATGGCAGTTAACCAATAGTCCACCATTGATTCTACTGCTGTGGCTAGCTATTTAAAACATTGTTATATGGTATGCATATTTGCATGGATTATTCAGTGAAGGGCAGCATGGTGGCTTAGTGGTTAGCACTGTCCCCTTGCATGTCTTTAGACTGTGGGAAACTTGAGCACCTGGAGGAAGCCCACCAAGCACGGGGAGAACATGCAACTCCATGCACACAAACCCAAAGTGGGAATCAAACCCAATCGAACTGTCACGTTGGATTGGCACTCTGTCTATGTTGTATCCCTAAGTCTCCTGGGATAGGCTCCCAGGGATATATACGCCTGGGATATAGCACAACGCCTACCCTACAACCCTGTATACAGGATAAAGCGTTACAGACGATGATCGAGTGAGAGAATGAGTATTCAGCGCTCGGTGTGCAGCAAATTAATGTTTTCCTTATTGAAGCTTTTTTACTGCCGGATTTTTCCGAATCTTTTCAATCTGTGGTTGGTTAAATCTGAGGAAGTAGAATCCATCGTGGGCTGACTGTACTAGACAAGTACAAATTTACCAAACCATTAAATCGGGAAACAGCCAAAAGAAGAAAAAAAAAACTAGCCCAAGGCATTGTAAGCATGTCAGGGATGAATTTCATTTGAGAAATATAAATAAATGCTACAAATTAATATTGATATTCTAACGTTGGGGGATGTTGGTACCTCTCCCAATGGCTGCAGACATTAGGATCCTCCAGGTTCAATGATGATGTCACTTCCATAAGACAGCATGACAGGCCCAGAAGGATGGAGGCACAGCGCCACAGGAGGAAGAGCATCATTGTGGGAAATACCTTCAGGCAACAAGAAACATTAAAACAAATAAGACAAATGAAAAGCACTTTATTCTATACTTTACTTTACATCATGTTTATTCCCAACTGCGATGTTGTTTCTTTACGTAAACATAAAAACACCAACCATGTATTGCAATTATACATTATATGGACAAATGTATTTGGCCAAACCTGTTAATCATAGTTAACCGCTGAATTCAGGTGTTTCAGTCAGGCCCCTTTATCCCTAGTGATACCAAGACATCTTGGACAAAGCCATGCTTCCAACTTTGTGGCAATAGTTTAGGGAGCTTTTTGATTCCAACATGCCTGTGCCTCAGTGCCTCTGTGTGAAAGAATTGACTGGCCCACACAGAGCCCTGACCTCAACACCATCGAGCGCCTTTGGGATGAACTGGAACGAAGACTGTGAGCCAGGACTTCTCGTCAAACACCAGGGCCTGACCTCATAAATGCTCCACAGAACGAACGGGCACGAATTCCCACAGAAACACTCCAAAATCTTGTGGACAGCCTTCCAAGAAGAGTGGAAACTGTTATAGCTGTAAAAAGGGGACCAAGTTCATACTGAAGTATATGTATTTGGATACAATGTCATTGCAGATTTGGCCAAATACTTTTGTCCATATAGTTGTAGCATGTCTGCCACCAATTTGTCATAAATCTGTTATATGCTTTTGCATCAATTAAGACACAGATTTAATGTCAGCAAGCACATTTAATAGACTAGAGAATAATCAGTTAGTCTCAATCTCAATCTCTCCTATACCTTTATACTCAATTTTCTTTTGAGGATTTATACTTGTTTCTGAAGCAAGAAGCTACTGAACTATCCCAAAATACTGACCAACACCCATATGCACCCAATTTAAAACCATGACGTTCATCCCCATTTGCTTTTATAATACCCTCTGCTCTTCTGAGCAGACATTCCACGAGATTTCAAGATGTGGCTCAGCCAATTCAGCCACAAGAGCATTATTGAGGTCAGGCATAGTTGTCAAGTGACATGGCCAGAGGGACAGTCAGCTTTCCAGTGGCTTGGCTCATTCGAGTTCTTCCACATCGATATTGTGCTCTTTCTCTTCCCTCTCTCCCCCTCTCTCTCTTTCCCTCTCTCTGTCGAGCTACACATGTCGTTCCTGAGCTGC
>JAQMYJ010000009.1:16910102-16969212 GCA_030014305.1 Clarias laeviceps
TTGTGGGTAATCGTCTCCCCCGCTGGGTCTTAGTGCTCGTCTCTTACTGGTATAATCAACATCCGTGCACGTGTGTAATGTTTACTATAACACTGTGACCACGTGTGTGAACGTAAAACATATTTTATTTTGTGTCTGTATGCGTGTGTGTAAAGCAAAAGCAAGTCTCATTAGAGAGGTTAAAAATCCATTTCTACCTCTGTATCAGCCTGATCTTTGTGTCTGGGTGCATCATTGGACACCGTGCCACACACACACACACACACACACACTCAGATACACACACACACTCTCTGCTCTACACAGAAACACTGCTCTGTCGCGATTATTTTCAAAGGTAAAGTGCAGGTTAATTTGTTTTAATTTTTACTTTACAGCAGTGATTCCGTTAGTGTGTCGCTCAATCGAGTGTCATTAGAGAGATTTCTTGTTCATTTTTCTGATAAAACAGTGTTTCCGTTGTGCGCGCGCGTGTGTAAAAAGAGTGGAGGAAGGGTGTGTAAGAGTGGAAGAGTTTGTAAGTGGAAGGAGGAGAGGGGAGCTTACTTTAGCTTCACACACATATACACACACACACACACACAGTGCCTGCGCGCACAAACGAAAACACTTATCTGTCAGGATTTTTTTTTTCCAGATTTTCTCCCTAATTTAGTCGTGTCCAATTCCTTCCCGTCACTAGGGGGCTCCCACATTAAGGCTACTTACTACCATTCAGCCAGGAGGCCCGATGGCTATCAGGTGTTTCCTCCGAACCACGTGACACCAGCCGACCTCTTTTTTTCGAACTGCTCGCTCACGCACCATTGGCGGGCGGCGTAACACACTCGGAGGACAGCTATCCGCTCCCTCTGCATGCACGAGCTCACAGACGCCCCCGAATGACGTAGAGCTATTTGTTTTATTTTTACTTTATATATGTATATGAGCCTGCTTCCAGAACAAATTATGCTCGTAATCCAAGGTTTCACTGTATATACTGTACATACTGGGTGTGTATTATTATTCTGTGATATATCAGAACAGTATTCTTGGGGTATCCTAATGTCTCCTATGAATACAATACTGCAGCCTTAGGAGATCCCACTGTCCTCAAGTGAAGACATGACATCCTGTCCCACATTGTCCCTCATTACGAGGACAATTGGGTATTCCACTTTTGCTATGGTCTTTTTCTTTGAAGATATTGGTCAATTTCTAATAAACAAAAACACAGAAGAAATTACAACATACACATTAGAGTTTGAATCTGGGAAAGATAAATAATATTATTATATATTTATTATTTTTTTAAATATTATTATTATTATTATTATTATTATACGGGAAAATGTCAGATATAAGGAGTTGCTTTCCTGGAAAGCTGCAGATATACAAGAGTGTTTTGTAGTTTGCTTGTTTCAAGAACACCTCATTTTACAGAGTGATGTATTAACAACCCCTCTTTACTGGCAGTTCCTCAATTGTTCTTAGGATTGTTCACAGTTACATTCCTCAATGTTCTGCTTTAAACTAAAAAAAAAACATCTATGCATTAGTGATGTGCATTAAAGATATTCCACATGCACTATAGCCAGTGACACAACAATGCCTTTTCACATCTGTTATAAAGATCTACCACTGTTTACAGAATTCATTTGGGAAGGCTAATTTAAAGCCCAGTAGCAAGTTCGGTCCAATCAAAAAAAAAATTATATTCTACAGTACATTCTATATTAACAATCGAACTCTGAAACAAGCAAAAGGCCTAAAAAAAAAAAAAAAAACAGAAACCAGATCTAGATCTACAGCCAAAAACTGTAAAATCAGAAGCTTTGAGTTAAATGAGCTGTTGAATTCTGGAATCTGATTAGTGAGGTGCTGGTTTTCTAATAAACCGCTGAAACAAAGCTATAAACAGCCAAGTGTGGCTGAACTTCAAATCTCAGGTTCATATTAATGTCTTCAGTCTAATACAAATGATCATTTCGGCTCATTCACTAAAGACCTCCACACTAGCAGGAATCCTACACTAGGTGATGTCCTCTGGGTTTCCTCTGTGCAATCCGGTTTCCTCCCACAGTGAAAAGCACATTAGGCAGATTGGTGTTTCCAAATTCCCCGTAGTATGTGATTGATTGTGTGAGTGTGCTCTTTGATGGACTGCTACTCCATCTGGGGTATACCCCATCTATTGCCCCGAGTCCCTGAGAATAAGTGAGTGGTTAAGAATGACTTTAATAATTACATTGCAATAGTAAATTTTTTTTTCTAACCCTGGATTTTTCCCTGATTTTCTCCCTAATTTAGTCATGTCCGATTACTCCCCATCACTAGGGGGCTCCCACATTAAGCTACTACTATCACTCAGTCTGGAGGGCAGAAGACTCCTCCGAACCACGTGACGCCAGCCGACCGCATCTTTTCAAACTGCTCGCTCACGCACCATTGGGCGCGGTGTAACACTCTCAAAGGACAGCGCTATCCGCTCCTTCCGCTTGCGTGAGCTCACAGATGCCCCTGATTGGCTGTAGAGTCGTAATTAATGTGAGAGCACTAAGTACCTCTCATCCCTCCCCTCTGAGAGAGGGCTCGGCCAATCAGCTCTCTCTAGGCTACGAGAGGTTACAGCACCACCCGGGAATTGAACTTGCGATCTCCGGATGATAGGACGAGCACTTTATACACATCCACGGTCACAGAATTTTGATCAGGGATTGGGACGATCACAACGGCTTCCTATACACAGCACGTGTGATGTTCATCATGTGATGTATCTGCAATAACGTCTCCTCTCTTCAATTTTCTTGAGCCCATCATCCTGTTACCAGTTTAATAGTATATATTTGATAATCAATGTTATTCAATTCACCCCGTGATTTGTTTTGTGGCTGATCAGTGTATATACTGAGTTGAGACTCCACCACATAAGCGTGTAATTCAGTGCAATGGTAAATAACATAGTTTTTTTGATCAAATGCAAGAAAGACAGTTGATTACAAAGTGTACACATCACTTCATTGGGAACTGCTACGGGTAAAGCAACAATGTAAAACGTCCTGCTGAACATTTGTTCGACATGTTGGTAACAGAAGCAGGTGTAACCCCGAGCCACATTTCTGCTCCAAAAAATTCACCCAGAATAATTAGTTTTCAAGTCACAGGCTGCTCTCTGCCTCAGCTTTTCAGAGCATGTAGGCAGTGAAGGAGGGGTTGTCCATGGGCAAAGCCACTCAGGGGGCTAATTAAAAACTCAACAGAATGCTGCATTAAACTGCTCTCTCTCCAAACTGTCCTCAGTTCTCTTTTTATGAGGACAGGTGGTGCCTCGGGCATGTGTCCTGAGAAGGGATTCTTTCCCTCCGATGCCATCAAATGTTCCGTTTTTGGACTCGCCTGGATCACTTGAAATGTTCGGGTGTTAACTTTTGTTAGCTCAAGATCAGCCCACCTTAAAAGTGTCCTAAAAGATTATTTCAAACAAAGTCTGTGCTGTACTCTATGCTCCATGCTTCCGCTCAGAAGTCGATCTCAAATTTCATGCGCATGTGCTTTATCAATGCCAACATGAGGATATGGTTTTACCAAATGTTATGTCTCACAAACGTCTGCCCAGCCCTAGGCTGAGGGAATCCAGAGCCTGTAGACAAGTGTAAGCTGGAGACAGAGTTTTAGCTGATGTGAGTGGATCTGGAAATGATTGTTGTGTCTAGCAGACCCGTATACAGCATGTCTTTTACTCTTAAGAGCCCTAGAAGAGCCTGGGGAGGAAATACAGGATTACCCACTTTACATGTAAGTGGCTTCTGAGACAATCATGTAGACAGAAGCGAGAGCTTGTTATACATAGTCTATAAGTAATACAGGTCTATTCGTTTGCCAGGGTGACATCTGTAATACAGTAAAAAATAAATAAATAAATAAATTAAATGGCCTAATGTGGCTTTTACAATGTGGCTTTTACACATCTATAACTACTACAAAAATAAATACAATTTGTAATGTACTTAATTCCATTTAATTAGTTTAACGTAAACTGGTGCAGGATTTTAACTATTATTTACTATAATGGTTTTTGTTCAACTTACATATTTTACATGATTAATTTAGATATGTTGATACATTCATATTTTTGTCAGTGTATAATATTTGTAAGGCTTTAAAACTGTTATGTTCAGACCACAATTAATTAATTTAGGACTAGGTTTTAAAAGGTTTTATTTCACAATGAACCATGATGTCAAAGTTTCATGGTACAGTGGTAGGTCAGTGTGTCAAAGTTCTGAGTTACTGATCGGCAGGTCAATGGTTCAAACCCTGGCTCCGACAAGTTGCCACTGTTGGGCCCTAGAACAAGGCCCTTAACCTTATCTGGACCAAGGGGCCCCATATCATGGCTGAACCAGCACTCTGACCCCAACTTCATAACAAGCTGGGACATGCAAAGAAAAGAATTTCCATGTGAAGTAATGCATATACTGTATGTGAATAAGAAAAACTGCCTTTTTAATTTTAAATGAAGAATGCTGAACTGCATTATATTGTGTTACGGTCAACATAAAGTTATTATAGTAATATGCTGAATCCAATGCTGGAATCCTCATTAACTTCATTGAACTTCATTAACTTCATTGAAAAGATGACAAAGAAGAAGAAACTAGAAAAGACAAAGGTTGACATGACATACAGATGTCACAAAAGTAATTATCAGTGAAATGTATTTATATAGTTGAATTCATAAAAATAACGTGGTAATCCAATCAAATACTAATCAAGAATCATCATTCTGGGCAGAAAAATAATAATAATAGAGCTGCACTTAGTGAATATTTTGGGTGTCATGTTTTTGGGATATAACTAGCAATTTAGCCAGAAATAAAAAAAGAATTGTGAGTATTATGAGAAAGTAGCTCACAAATGACAACTTTGTTTTTCCTATAAGATGTTTCCATTACAGTAGTGACTTCATCACCAAAGTAAAGATATATACTACTTTAGCAATTGGAGTGCTTTTCAAAATAAAAGGACAGGCTGTTGTTTTTTACAGACACATATTTCAGCACTTTGCAAAAGACTTGAGGCACCTCTTATTTCTTCATACTAAATGTAATTAAATGATGTAGATTAAACAGATGAAATTCACACAATAATATTTTACTGCGTAAAATTACAATAAAAAAATTTTGTTGTTTATGTAACAACCTTAGCAGCAACCTCATTTCCCCTCTCATCTATTTCAACCACTCAGCATGATCATGGCATCATCTGCACCTGTTTCTCACTGGTTCATGAATTGGGTTAGATGGTATTTTATGGTTAAATAATTCATAGGTCACTGTGTGGATTAACAAAAGAAAAAACATTCCTCTGAAACTGATCAGGTACAGGGAGTGGAATGAAAATGAGAGGCAAAAACTTGCCAAAAATATGAGACAAAAAAATCCTCCAGGAAGCCTGGAGAACTATTCCTCAAGATACAACAAAGTCTGACTCTGTAAAAGTAAAATAAGTAGAAATGAGGGGTATCCCAATCATTTTGCACAGTACCATATATAATTCATAATCATAACAAAATACGGACTGGATGATGCACATCATGTGTTCTTGTGCTTTACATTTTGCAGTTTGCATCATGCAGTAAATATATCATAGCTCAAATGGTTATTTGGGTATTTATGAATTTTTATCTAGTTGTAAACCTGAAGATTTATATCACCCTTTGAAAAGATTTGAAAAGATTTAAAGAGGGCATTATAATCCTCCTTCCATGGTTTTATGGTTTGCTTTGAAGAATTAATTTAGGCGGATTAAGTTTATTTTTAAGCCGCTGTGTTGGGACAGTCAATGACAGCAGTCAGGAAGTAATTCTTGAGAGAGTACCAGAGTGTGGTTTAACGGTATTTATACAGCCTAAAACTCATCCCTGTAAAACCAGCGAAGCATAAAACCAACAAAGCCCAAACTTGGTAACCAAGGTTTTTTTTTTTTTTTGGATCCAGTGAGAGAACCAGGGCAGAGCTCTGCATTTCTATGGCACTGGAGGTTGCTGATTTCCCACACCGTTCACTAAAGCAGCCAGTAAATGCAGCAATGTGTGCCTGTCAGTCAAACTGCATCTCTGTGAGCCGTTCCCACTGAGCACTCGCGAAACACATCTGTCTTTGTGAAGTTAAAGAGACAACAAAATTCTGCTGATTTTTCAGATCCAAAACTGTGTGTGAACGAAGTGAAACCAGTTGAGTTGGCATGCACTGCATTCCATGCTATTCACAGCTGTCCATGGTCACTCAATAGAACTTCACACATCTTTTAATTATAAGGCTATCTGACAATTCTCTGATCTCGAGAAAGACACAATTTCGGGTAAAATTATTCCTGCTGAGGGAAGCGATTTGAGTAGAATTCCACAGATTAAAAAAAGAAGAAGAAGCAAACAAAATGAAACCACTTGCAATGGTTTGGAATATTTTTATCTTCCAGAAGATGGTAAACTGAAGCGCCATGATGGTAAGCCCTTTAATTATACCATGGAATAATCCTGTTTTTTATTGCAACCATCAGGAACAACTTACCACTCCCAAAAACAAGCATCATACTACAATAATAAAACACCATTGGTCAAGATATAACAACAAAAACACGACATCCTATCACAAGCACCATTCATAAGACAGGAAGCAGTTGTTAGCAGCTGTACTGTGTACTGTATGTACTGTCATATTCATTATATATTTTTCATTGTGTTTGTCTTTTTATGTTGACAACATAATGCAGTTGTTCAAATTCCTTTACAAGCATCAGTCTATCCATCCTGTCAACAATATGTCTAGTATTTGAATACAAATGAAATCAGTCGAGCGATCCTATACTTAATGCAAACAAATGGACCTTTTGCAAAGCAGACATAAAAACTTCTGATTCAAGCTAAAAGGAAGCAGATGGAGCTGATTAAAGAACGCACTGACTTGATGAATGATCATGTCGCCACATTGTTTAGTACATCTCTTTGAATGCACTTGGTTAGAAAATTGCACCACTTTTGTTTTTCCAAAAACGTCCATGCTTAAAATAACCGTATGATGACTTACTCATGGCTGCACTGTAAGCACTGATCTCTTGACATGAACACGTATCGTATATTTTAAAATGCAGCATGAGCAGTTTTATCAGGCTTTCTTCCTACCATGACACACTCATGAGTGCATGATGTATTATCAACCAGCGTGAGCTTTCGCCTGTGGACAGACAGTCCGCTTCGCCATTCAAATCGGTCACATGACTGTGGATCCCACAGAGGGACAAAGCGCACCACAGCAGGAGCTCTTCACTTCTAGTGCCAAACCCTAAGGGCACTGGCAAACACTTCCTGCATGTAAACAGTTCTGCCCTACAGGACGGAGTGGCATCGCTTAACTCCCTGATGTGTCACACATCTTTGCTCTGAATTCTACAGTATTTATCCAGGCTGTGACAAGGTGCAGAAGGGAAAATTTCCAAATGTAAACTAGTAACAGGCTTCACCGGAGAAAACAAGCAATGCAGGATGAAGTAATAAATTATTTAGTGGAGATGTTAAATACTGACAAGAGTATTATTTTTACTACACCGTAATTTTTTTTTAAAGAAACAGGCTAACATTGAAAATGAGTGAAACACATTTAATGCAACTGAGAATCACAGAATGTGATGCACTAATAAAATGAGCAAAAACAAAAGGTTCCTGGAAGATCTTTCAGGTGTTCTCACCAGTCCAAATCTTCAGATGCCTCCAGGAACATTCTTGCAAGCATTAAACTTACTATGATAATCATCATCATCATCATCATCACTTCGATATGACACTAAGGTGTTACTTTTATCATTTAAAACTTTTAAAATTCAATAAGTTTATGTCTACTTTATGTTTCATAAAGATATAATAATAAAATTATAATAAAACATTAAAGACTATAATTTTTTTTTAACTATTTGCTATTTTAGTTGACTTTAAATGTAAAAAATTACTTACTCAAATACTTCCCAAATGTGATTGGAAAAAAAAAAAACTTTCTGCAAACTGAATGAACATGAATCAATAATAAATAAATAAATAAATAAATAAACATAATTTCAGAACATTTTAGACACCTGCAAATCAGAGAAATCGACTGAAGCTTTCAGTTTTTCATGCATCTTTAAACCAACCAACCTTATGACCAGACAACACGTTTAAAATCATGTGCAATATGAAACACACTGATTAAAGCCAAGTGAGATCTTACCAGTTCTATGCAGAAGTACCGACTCGGTCCAAACGCATGGATCCGCTTTGAGGATAAAAGTTTCTCAGATGAAAATTTCCGTAAACTAATTGTTCACTGTACACGAAACTCGATTCGCACAGGTTTCAGCTGAAGTCAGGCGGTGCCACAGTGAGACACAGCGATGAGAGAAGGACGAGATTCAGAAACACAGGACTCGCGCGCGCATCTTCTCCGAAGTTGTGACTCGACAAAGCGCGTGCGGTGCAGTGTGGAGCTGAGGGCTCGGGATGATTAGCATAGCAACACAGAGGAGGAGAACCACTTCAGCTCGGACAACTGAGAGCTAAACAGCCACCTTAACTACTCATAGTGTTCAACTTTTCAGCCATACTGTACGTTATTAAACCAAGATGAAAACACGTTATCACTCCCTAAATACATAATTTAACCAAATTTAAGAGTTATAAACTGCACCAAATCTCATTTAATCCACGTGCCGAGGAAATATGTTTATTTCCTTTAAACACAAGAATAAAATAATTAAGCAACTTTTTATTTATTTATTTATTTATTTATTTATTTTAAGGGATTTTGCAAATGACTGGTGAATTTGTAAATACACTTTATGGACGTTTGATATAAAATAAAGAGAAATGGCGACACCTAGTGTTAGATCAACCAGTCTTTATCTTTTGGTGGATTTTGGCAGCAAACATGAAATGGGCACACATTTCGGAGCGCACTAATGAACTAATGTTGAATTCGTAACAAAGATTTCTCTAAGCTGCTCATATGCTGCAGCTGCACATATCTTGCCTCAAACATAGACAGTAACACTGGTGCAGACACACACACATCTCTTCATTCCCTCCACTTCTACTACTGCTGTCATACATAAATGCTGTATGAACATTTTTGCACATTCACATTCTGCACCTTATACTGTACATTTTTAATTTTTCTATTTTTATTGTTTTTTTTCTATTGCAACTTAGTAAATTGTCCGTTGTAAATTTGTAAATTTACCACAGATGTTTACATTCTCTCAGTGCATTATTTTTATATGTCATGAACAGTTGTATAAGCATTTCATTGCATATCATACCGTGGGTGGTCCTCTGTGTGACAAATAAAATGTACATTTATTTTAATGGAACAACCATTGGACCGAGTGGTATGAAAGTATTGTACATACAGTACAGTAGATATAGAAAAATAAATATTCATCAACCTTTTATTTACTTTCTCCTGGTCTTTCACCTGGCTGCACATGAATAGTAACCACGCTGATTAAGAGGATTTGTTGCAGTTCTTGGGCTAATTTGGAATCTTTCTGCCACTTTTGAGGCTTTTTACAAAAACATGAATGACCAAGTCATGACATAGTTGATCTTTTACCATTTTCTTGGAAACTGAAATATAACTATATAATATAATATAATAATATATAATATGTTAATTTTAGAAAGAGGATTTGCAAGATTCCTAGCTATCTGTCCACCTTCAGATTGACTAACAATTAGGCCTATTTTAAAATTGTAATTTTCTTTGGAAGTTTTATTTCTTTATGATTAAAAATGGGTCTAAGAATGGTCTATTCAAATCTGTAAATAAGTAAACAAACAATATTCATAGTAATGGCAACATATTTTATTGCATACATTTTATCATAAAACTATGGGTGTCCATGAAATAAATGTTTACTATTTCCATGTTTGGTACTAGAAATGTAGGACTGATCCTAAGATCTGGTTGTGTTCTGTGTGGAATTTTGGCTCTTCTCCTTATTTTTGCTTTGGTCGCTCCAGGTTCTCTGATTTCCTTCCATCTAAAAAAAATTGGATAAGATACAGTACCAATCAACCAAGTGTCAACCAATTGGACACACCTTCTGAATCAATGTTTTTTTTTTTTTTTTTTAAAGAGATTTATTTTCCACATTCTAGAACAATATTGGATTCTTTCAAAATAATGAAGTAACACATATTGCATTAGGCAATTAAGTAACAACAAAAACAATCCATTCTTATTTTAAGACACAAATGGCAGGTGTTAAGAACATTATCAGTAACTCATCCTGACACATTTCTACTGCTGTGGCTCCTGACCAGCCATCACAGTTATTCTTCTGCTTAGAAGCTATGAAGCCCATACTAAAGATTATTTCAACACACTTTTTTATTTTATAGTACAAAACTGTAGAATAGTTGTGATAATTTATAATCATACTATTTGATAACACCTATAGGAGGATGGGTTCCCTTTAACTCAGATCTCTTTACGGTTCCTTTTGTGTGATGTCTCAGAAAAAAAATTCTTCACTGTTGCCTCTGGCTTCAGGGAGATGAAAATAAATGTGCCTTCCTTAAAAGCTGTTATCTTACAGTGCCTTTTGGTAAAAGATCTATACAAATTGAATTTAAATGAATTTCATTAACATAAGTATTTCCCTAAAAATAACATATTATTCAATGCTATACTGTTTTATCCAGAGTACAAGGTTAAAGGGGGCTCGGAGCCTGTCCCAGGGGTCTTGGGGCATGAGGCAGGGTACATACACCACAGGAAACACCTAATCTGCATGTTTTTGGACTGTGGGAGGAAATAGAAGCACCTGCAGGGAACCCACCAAGCATAAGGAGAACACGTAAACTCCATACACACATCCCTAGAGCAGAAATCGAACCCAGACCCTGGAGGTGCAAGGCGACAGTGCTAACCACTAAACCACCATATTACTGAGGGATAATTATAAAATGCATTCAACATTGACAAGTGATGAATAGTGAGGAGTCAATTATTAGACAAATAGTTTAATTGTTTCCTTAAAGCTATAATTTTTTTTTAATATATATAATTGTCTCTAAGCCATCATCATGCCATTAAAAAAAAACGTGGCTGTACATCATGAACCAACTGGGCGAGCCACAATCAGAACGAAAGGATTAGGCCTTAAGTCTATAACAGCATGTGAAACTCAGTGACTGACACACAAATTAATAGTTTAACATGAGAAAAGAGTGTACTGTAATCCTTTTCACATGTTCAGGGTCAGTACCTTTACCTTTACATTACCGGTCTGTGACGCTAGATGGCGCTCGATGTTAATATTAATTACTGTGCGTCAAAACCAAGTGCGCATTTACGAGCACGTATTTCACCTTGAACAGCTTCAATTACATTAAACAGGGAAAGATTAATGTATAGTTATCATACATGAATTATTAGTTGTTAAACGTTAACGTTCTTATTAAATGCAGAATGACTTTTATTCTGTGTCAGGAAGATGATTGCCAGCTCTGTTGCCCAATGAGCTTCTAACTTCTAACAGGAAGTGCTGTTTCTGTGTCAAGCCACGCCCCTCGTGTCCGGCACATGTTCGTGTGTTCTTAAGGTGAGCGATAGGGCTGTCAATAAAGTCAGCGACGTGGTTTGATCTTGCTTAAACTTACAAATAGTGTACATCACATTGTCTTAAAAAAAAACAACAACAACTGTGTTTTGATTTTGTTGGTCACAATGCAGTGTTAAAATTATGCTTCTTACACGTATTCCAAGCTGATGCCATTCATAAATCTTATCCGATTTCCAAAAGATGAAAGTGTTATAGTTCATAGTAAGTATATTTTACTTTTACTGTAGGTTTAGAATTCAGTTACGACCTGGAAGTTTCTGTGGTTGCACTCGCAACTGCTTAATGTTTGTCTCTCTACCGTTAGTATAATGTCTGTTGTTGGTTGCTGAAACATTAGGGAAACAGATCTTATAGTTCCCCCTCAGTATATATAAAATTTAATTTAAGCCGCATCTCTCTAACACTTTTTCCATGTGTCCTCAGAATTTTCAAGGTTTTTGCAAAGCTTAGTCGTTTAGGCTTTTTTTTCTTGCAACCCTCCCAAACGTGATATTATCACCTACACACAATTACCACTCTCTTCATAAATTCCTGCAACTGCTTCAGAGTTGCCTCTCTGACCAGTTTCCTTCTGGTTCTTTCATCCAATTCTCCCCAGGGAGGGTCTGCGTTGTACCAAATACTTCAACTTCTTAATTATAAACTTCTCTGTGCTTCTAAGCAGCGATAAGCGACAAGCCTTTGAGATTTTCTTTGTATTAATTGCCTGTGCACAACTTTATCCCAGAAATCTTTGGACAGTGCCTTGATTGTTTGCTTCAGTTGCACTATGAGGGACTGAAATTCTCATTCACTTTTCATGCTGAGCTAATTAAAATGATCACAGTTGAAAGTCAAGTGGCTTTGAGTGCCATTGAGAAGGTGAATAGCTTCACCTGATTTGGATTTTTAGGAGGGGGTGCTCCTTTCCATATCAGTGATTCTGTTTTTATTGTTATCTTTTTTATGACATGGTGTTTTATCCTTTAGTTGGATGTTAAAGTTGCACTGAGTAATTATAGCTGGATAAAACAAAACCTGTGTGTGCCATTTTAGGCTGCAAAACAACAATGTGATTATTTAAATTATTCCCATAACCTTAAACTATCCTTGTCATGTCCAGTGATGGTTTAGAAAGTTTAAATCATTTGAGGATGTATTCATTAGCAGAGTAAGCAACAAGACTACTGAATTTCTATTGTGTAATTAATATGAAACAGGTGCTACCTGAGAAGAAAACAAAAAAACCCCACCCCTATCTTATTTTATACCATATTCAGCAGTATGACACACCTTTTGTGTGGCTCAAATTTCTTTACCAAGTGTTTACCAAGTAAACTTCTCAAGTGAGAACAATCAACATATGCTTAGCACTGCTATAATATAGATGCTCACTTTGCTTGCTAATATTATAAAAAAATATATTTCCTTTGGCCTAATTATTCATCTGATTTATTTTGCAGACATGCTTAGATTACTTCCAAAAGTTCTGCACCAAATAAAGACTCCTCCTCAAATCATCAGGTCTTCCTGTTCGCAGAGGTCTTTGCCAATTTTAACTCTCTTCACAAAGGTAAATATGCGAAAGTCATTATGACTATATTGACTATATCTGGTTTGTGCTACAACAATCAATTATAGGGTTATTACCAATTGTTTTGACAGGATCCATGTCCCTTGTGTGATGAGGCAAAAGAAATACTTGAACCATATAGACATAGGGTAAGACATTATCACTGTTCTTTTAAGCCAGGAACACATTTCAGCACATTTTTACAATTATGTACAATTCTACATCAGTTTTTATCCATGTTAAGTTTGTACTGCAGGAGATGGACATTACTCTTCCTGAGAACACTGTGTGGTACGACAGATACAAGTATGACATCCCAGTGTTTCATCTTAATGGACAGTTTTTGATGATGCATCGTGTGAACACAGCAGTCCTGGAAAAGCGGCTGGCCAAATTAGATAAAAAAAACAGTATAATTATGTTCAAATGTGAAATAACCCTGTAATATACTGTACTGTGAAAAATTTTGGTGAGATGTAAGAGATATAATTGATTTGCCTTAGTTCTTGTGCTTGATTGGTATATTTTTTTCATATTGTGAAATATATCATTGTTATGAAATATATAATATTAAGTTGTAGGTGCTGGCAAAGGCTTGGTTTCCCTGCCATTGTATAATTTTTTTTTTCTGATTACAGGAGACAAAACCTGCCATCAGAGGAAAAAGTCCATAACCAAAAAAATAAATGATAAACGTATACAGTGCAGTCCCAAGTGAAAATGCTTGTATTTTGCATTCTTTTTCTAATTTTCTTTACCAAATTGCATTTAAGCAATGTCACACTAGTGACTACAGCCGCCACTCTAGTTTTTCCCCACCCCCACATATCTTTCCTCACTTGGTGGAGCTGGCAACCAACAGTTAGCGACTAACAGTGGAATTAACAGGGGTGAAAGTTTAAAAATTAGTACCTCTTTTTATAATTCTGTGTGTTTTTGTGTAAAAACATAATAAAAAATCATTTGATCATAGTGGGTCTTAAGCAAACCAACCTCAAACAAGCTTATAACTTTTTATGCCATGTCATAATTTATGTATCAAAAATGAAGCCAAAAAGGAAAAATAAACAAACATGTGGGCAATGCTAAGTACTCACATTGTTCAATAGCTTGGAGATCCCCCTTTAGCAGCAATAACTTAAAAGGAATCTTTTCCTTTATGACTTCCTCACTCTCTCATATTATTGTGGAGGAATTTCGCCCCCATTCTTCTTTACAACATTGCTTCAGTGCATTGAGGTTTTTGGGCATTTGCTTATTTTTTTATGGTCCCACCACAGCATTTCAATTGGGTTGAGTTTTGGACATTTACAAGCCCACTACAAAGCGATTCTTTTATTTTTTTAGCCATTCTCATGTCGATTTACTGGTGTGCTGTGAAAGATTGTCATGTTGCATGGCCCAGTTTTGACCAAGCTTTAGCTGCCTCACATTTGCCTTAACCACCCCTTCACCACCCTGCTTGACAGTGAGTGTGAGGTCTCCCAAAACCTTTTTAACCTGTTTTTATAGAGGTCTGCACACATGCTGATGTTCAATCAGTTAATCAGCAGCTAATGATTAGCAATACCTGGCTGCAACTTACCCTCAACATAAATCCTGTGAAAGCAGTAAGGGGTATTGACCATTTTGTTGTTAAATAAATAATGCACAGTAAAAAAAATGTTATATGCTGTTGTTCTTCTGAGATTGTATTTACCTAATACTAAGATCCACCATGATCATGTACTACCATATGTTCAAAAATAAACCATAACGGTGGTAGACAGTAATGTAAGTTTCTCTTTATATTTCCACTTATTCTGCTTTAGGATATCAGCTAGTTCCAGGTTCCATGTTTGAATTCCAAATAGTATTAAAAGCAGATAATATGGAAATATGACTTAGAAGCATTTACAAAAGAGACAAAGTGTTGTATAAGATGACATAACATTATCAGACTTTTTTTCTTGCTGAAATGCTTCCATGCCTGGTTTTGAATGTGGGTTTTGGCAGGTAGCTGCTCAAAGGACTGCAGACCTTAATAACTTATTTTCAACCATGTTGACGACCGACATATAATACAAATTATATTATTGTCAATTATCTGTTGAAATGAACCGTTAAGTGAATTTTAGAGATTCTTAGTATTTGCTATTGTCCTATTTTTATTTATTTTATTTTATTTTTTGTGGACCCCACAAGTTTGTTTAAAGTTTTTGATCAATTTTGGATCAAATCTATGAGTGTTGTATGAATACATACTTCAGTGGATGACATTGAAGCATAAGGAAAATCTGACCTTTTGCACAAAGCAGTTAACATGGGCATAGCACTTTTATAAAATATTTTGCTTATTTTAAATTTTTCATAGTTAAATTTTTTTTAAAGAGTTTCAGTGTGTGAAATTTTGAAGCTAATGGAGGTGCTGGTTCAATGAACCCAGTAGGAGGCGCAAGTGGAAGGCCATTGAGGTTAAAATGTGTCCATACCCACAATAATATACTATATAATATGTAGTATATTATATATTATTAATCTCCTAAATATTTGGGAAATGGTGGCTCAGGTGACTAAAGCTCTAGGTTGTTGATTTGAGTTTCAGATCATGCAGTGCTGGTCCCAAGCCCAGTTAGAAAAATGGGAAGGGCATCCTGTGTCTAGTTGTGTGCATGGATCAGATGGTCTGATGTGGCAACCCCTTGACAGGAGCAGTCAAAAGAAGGTTATTAACCTCCTAAATATTCAGTACACACTTCTCATGTTTGCCAGCTTAGCTTAACAGTTTCACATTGTTTTCCAAGTAGGTACTGAATCATAGGATCAAACAATTGTGTTCACATGTCAAACACAGACCTGTTAACATGTTAAATTTGCCTTACATTTTGTGCAACATTTCTGTTCTGCATCTGGGACTATGTTTTGGATTGCATGCTGGTAAGTCCAGTTAAAATTTTAAAACTGAAAGCCTGAAAAAGATTTGCTACTTATAATTACATCCACTTAATACAGCAAAGCAAACAGAATCACTGATCTTTTAAATGAGCAGTACATGTTCAAAACTTGATTATTGTTGACGATCCCATTCCAGATGTGTTCCTCTTTTTCTACTGTAACAGCCTCCACTCCACTGGTAAAGCTTTTCACTAGCTTTAGCAGCATGGCTGAGGGGATTTGCTCAGGCACTGATGGCGGGTGACGAGACCTGCGGTACAGTCGTGGTTCCAATTACCAGTTTTTTATTCCTGAGGAGTTCAGTGGAGTTGAGGTCAGTGCTCTTTGCAGATCACTCAAAGTTTGTTTACTTCAAACTTTATGCTTACAGTTAGGGGAAGAACTAAATATGGGTGTGATGGTCAAGTGTCCGCAAACATTTGGCTTTATAGTGTAAATTTGTTTCATATATAAGTTTCATATATTACATTTAAATATATATTTCACACAAGTACAAGAGCACACATTCTTATTTGAGTTTAACTCCACACACATATACACGTTTATCACTGTATAGCTTGCACATGCAAACACTGGTTGGGAATTGCTTGAGCGCAGCATGTGGATTAGAGGTAGCAGGGTAGATTATTCATTCATCTTCTATAACGCTCATCCTGTTACAGGGTCTCAGCGGGCTAGGAGCCTGTCCCAGGAGACTTGGGCACAAGTCGGGGTACACCCTGGACAGGGTGCACAAAAACACTACGAACAATATCTTTGGACTGCGGGAGGAAACCCACCAAGCATGGGGAGAACATGCAAACTCTCATGCTTGAAAAATTGAACCCTCGACCCTGGAGGTGTGAGGCCACAGTGCTAACCACTGCACCACCCAGGATGGATTAATTCAAGAGAAATTTAAAGAAAATACAATGAAATGAGGATAAGACCAAAAAAAAAAAACATGACAGAAGGGGGATGATAGAGCAGATGTTTTGAGATAAAAAAAATAAAAAAAATTGAGAACATTTTAATTTCAGTATGGGTTTTTAACTTAAATGTTCTGTAGAAATCTGATCACCCAAAAACACACCCACGACAATAATAATTCATTCATTATCTAGAGAAACATGAAGGCAACGTTAAATGAAAGATCCCGCAGGCCTTTCACAAACACGCGCGCGCACACACGCACGCAGACGAGCGCCCTGTCTCTTTCCAACGCGCTCTCATTGGCTACCGTGTTTGTGCTAGGAGGAATATGATTGGCTGTGGGGCCGTCATATGAAATGCCTTAGCGTCAGCACAGGCGTGCACTGAACAGCTGAGCTGGAGCGCGAGCCGTCAGCGGCTGCACAGTGAGAAGTCTAGTCTGCTTTATCTTTCAGTTTCAGGACAGCAGTGTCATCACTGAGGACTTAAACGCGTTGAGCATTGAGCAGTTATTACGGTAAGTCATAAAACCATCACTTGGTTGATTGTTTAAATTGTCAGGATGAAAGATATTCACCGGAGTGCATGAATTATCGGTTGTGTTTTGAAGCCGGTGTTTTAGAACTTATTCAAAGAATAATTAAAGAAAAGAAGACTAAACAGGAAGATTTCATTAAATGCGAGTTATAAAGGCAACGACTTAGCTAAACGTTATGCCAACTTATCATAGAGAGCCATAAATAAGCTGTTTATCATTTAAAAAATATATAAGTATATATTTTAAAAGGGAAAAAAAGGTTTCTACCTCTAATCCAGAATTTAACTTCAGCCAATGTGCACCAAACTGTCCAACACTCTTTCTATATTTATAATAAAACTTCATCAATATTGCATTTTAATTGCCCTTGGTATGCCCCATTTGTTCAGGAAGCTCGCGCATTTCTGCGGCTGCTGCTGTCAGCTGCTTGGATATTTCCTCATTTCCTCATTCAGTTACTGAGCACCAGGGAACTAGTGCCCTGTATGCACAGCCTCAAACATACACTAGTTAGGAAACCACAAGTGAAACTAACATTCTATAAATTCTCATTACCCAAATCATGTTAAAACATGTCCACTTTGCATGAATTTATGTGAAACTCTTGTGAAAGACGTGGCTGCAGCATTAATTCCAGAAAACCGCTCTGGATGATGAATACTTTCTGCACCTCAGATATTGCCTAACTTGAAGGAAGCATGTACAACGTTCAACCTGGTTTACTTAACTACTTGTGTTAGAAATGCATCCTTGTGATTCATGATACAGTTTTTACAATTGGTTCTTTGTACACCACCACAATAGATTGGACTTCAGTCTTTCAGCTTTAATTTAACAAGAAGGAATGCATTGGTCAGCAAAACCAAAAGGCTTGGAAGATTATGTAAAACAATTAAAGTGGATGATTGCAGAATTATGTCCTTGGTGAAAAAAAAACCTTTCACATCATCTAGCCCAGCCAAGAACACTAAGGAGGAGGAAGGCTTATCATTCTCTACAACCAAGAGACGCCTTTGAGAATATTACTACTGAAGGTTTATCTCAAGAAGCAAGCAACTGGTAACACTCAGGAACAGAAAGGACAGATTAGATATGCTAGAAAACACCTAAAAACCCTGCCCAATCCTGATGCAAGATTCTTTGAACAGATAAAACCAATAACTTGTACTCTAGTAATGGGAAGACAAGAACATGGAGAAGGAAAGGAAGGACTTATGATGCAAAACATACCACATTAATTTTCAAACATGGTGGTGCCTCCATGTGGTATGTTTTGTATCATAAGTGTTATGACATGGGAGCGTATGGCTACAAATCAAACTGGATTACAGGTGTTTACTGATGTTGTGATTACTGATAGAAATAGAAGGATGAATTCTGAAATGTAAAAACCTATACTGTCAGAATAAGTCAAATGTTGCAAATGGTGCTTTAGCGTATCAATAAAACTTTATCTTTTTTCTGTTTTATTTGTTCATCAGGAATTTTCCAAAATAAGAGCTACACGGTGCAATTAATGTTTTACTAATGTCATTAAAAGACTAACGTTTTAAACCTAGCATATAAAATTAAACCTATCCTCTTTCATATAAAGAAATTTAAATAAAAAGTTTCATTAAAGAAAATGCTTGTTAGGATACCAGCATTCAGGTGGTTGTGATACCTGTTGTTTTTAAAATATGTATTGTCTTGCTTTCTTGCTCTGAGGAACCTGAAAAAACAGCCAATGTAAATGGAAACAGTCCTTCTAAGGCACTTATAAACACTGAGTAACATCTAATATCAAAGGTATCAGTTTCAGTATTACAATTTCCATAGGCCTTTCTTGCTGTTATAATGTAAACATGCGTAATACACATACTGTAGTGTTCCTGAATTATATATGATTGAGTGTAATGGAATATGACAATATTACCATTATAATAACAATGACAGGAATTTAAAGTAAACATTTATACAGTAATTTAAGTGGAAATGCTCTGTTTGACAGCTACGTGATGTACTCTTGTATTCTTATTCTCATGAATTTTGATTTAAAATAAGTTAATTTTCCATCGAAAACAATAGTATGAAACACTGAATTCATAAATGTTAGAATCACAGATTGCTATGTTTTAGAAATCTGACATTTGAACAAAAAATTTGCTGAAGGCTGCACTTTTATAATGACCTTTGCAAATTCCTGTTTAGTTTCTGCGTTGCGCCTAATTTGATAAGTTTACCATTTTACATGTATAATTCCATACTATAGCTGCAACTTATTGGAAATTTTTTGTTAACTCCTACACAACTATTTTTATAGCCTCCCACTTGTCTCCACCCATCAAAATATTACAACAACCGTCGATGTCTTATCATGTTCTTTCATAGCAGTCCTGTATATCATAAAAATGCATTCATTTTGACCCATAATCAGTACAGGAACTTAAAAGGTATTTAAGGATTTGTAAATCTTACTCACAAAATCTTGCAATATTGCATCAATACAGATCTGATTTTGAGTATATTTTTGTACTTTTGACTGTAAACTAAGTTCACAGATCTTGGTATAACCTAGTGTGAAATGCAGCAATATATGGATTACTGATGCTAGACCTTTTTATATTACTAAAATTATATTAAACATTTGAAAATTTTCATTATTGTACATTTGAAAGTCTTTCCAGATAGTCATGGCATCAAACATCACCGCCATCCCTCCTGTTAACAAACTGACAAACTTTCAATATTCTTAAAGCACTGTTTCTTACATTATAACATGAAGCATAAAGTATTAGGTTGACATGTTGAGGTTAAATCATATTGCACAATTTTTCCATGCTAGATTGTGTAATCCATGTGCAGACATGTAAAAATTTTATTTAATAATTATTATTCTGTGATTTCTTTAAGTGGGTAATTCTACTTCTGGACATAGAAAAGTGATGGAGAAATACTTGAATTTGCTATTGTACAATACTGGTTTTCAAGTGGTTACTCATCCTGCAGGGTGTATCTTCCTCTTTTTCTTTTTGATTGAACACATTTCCTGTGAAAGAGCGAGAGAGAGCAAGCAAGAGAGAATACACAAACACATCCCACAACCATACTTTGACTGCTTGAATAGGCAGCCTGAATGTTCTTTCCAGGCTGTTTTCTCCTATTGGTTAGACCCGAGCTTCTTTGCAAACAGCTAGTCATACATAATCATAGAGTTGCTGTGAAAGTGATGTGTTGGTACGCACTGATGTGTCATGGACAGATTGATCACAGTGGCTGAAAAGAGCCGTACACAAAAGCAATAGGAGCAGCATGTACCACAGTACCATTCAGAATCTGATGCAAGAAAAATCATCTGTTCTTTAAGAGACATGTCTTAGCAGTGCAAACAAAATTTTACAAACCATAAATATTGAAAAGCAAATGAGACAAACCAGCATATTGAAGAAGGTAGCAGAGTCAAAGGCTTATGGAACATCCTAAAAATGTTGTAGAAGATTATCATAAAGGTACATTTTCCTAAAGTAAATAAAAAGAAACAGCTTGATATTACCTTACAGTTATAATATACTATACGGTATAACATATAATATAGTTAGCTTGTGAACAATTATAAGGCAAGCTTTTTTACTCTCAGCATACTATTAATGCCATATTATTAATGCCACTGAACTGAGATGTTTTGAGGGACAGTGGCTCAATCCTAAACAGTATTTTTTATTTATTTATTTTCTATATAAAAGGCCAGCCTCCAAGTTTAGATGTCAGCATGTACCTAAATTGTGTAAAATATTGTCATTTAACAAATCACAAAAACATTTTTAACGTGCAAATGGTTTTAAATTTTAAAATATAAAATAAAATATTAATTAAATAATGTAAAAAACTGTACACTGATAGTTTGACACGTTGTTGCAGATTTCTTATAAATTAATTGAAACAGCAATATAATTTTGCACATGGGGATTGACACTGCAAACTATCAATCTGAGTTTAAAAGATGTGTCCTTGTATGGACACTCCATTTCCACATGGCACGACAGTGAAACCTGCACCTGCAGGTTTGTGTGCGTGGAGTTTGCATGTTCTCCCAGTGCTTGGTGGGTTTCCTCCGGGTACTCTGGTTTCCTCCCATTATCCAAAGATTGTTTCCTCCCACTGTCCAGGGTGTATCTCGCCTTGTGCCCAAAGTCTCCTGGAATAGACTCCAGGCCGTCTGCGACCCTGTAGATTATAAGCAGCATGGAAGATGAATGAATAAATGAACAATGGTTCCGCAATTTTTTATATATTATAGACAGCAGAAGCTACTGTATGTATAGCACTGAGACTTTACCCTTCACTGTCACTGCATCTTCCAAAAGCCAAGCATCTGATTCTACTTGTATCTCACATCTCCATGAATGAATACCATGGAACATTTGGGTTACAACAATAAACAATAATGTATTAATATGTTATATAATTATACGGGACAGTAGTAAGCATCTAATCTCCATATCAGCTTGTGGTATGTTTGCCAACTAGCAATCTAGCTGAGGTTCATGTGATGATGGTTGAATATAAGTCATCATAATGCAAATGTCAAAGTTTGCATGCTACAGTGTAGGAGGGGCTTTGTATGGATAATAACTTTGTTTAATTTTAAGTTTAATTTAATTTAGCAAGTATGGCCTATGGTATTTACGCAGCTACAGCAGAAAAAATAAAAGAATTTTCCTTTTTTTTTTTCAGTTCAGCCAAAAAGAGGGCCAAATGGGCAGTTGCTCAGGCAGCTTTAGCCTTGTCTTGTGCACATTCATGGTGGTATAATATGTAACGGCCTTGCCGTTAAATTACACAGAAGTATATTCTGTTAGCTGTAAAAGGAATAAAGATACAAATATTTGTGAATTTGTTTGAAAATTATAACCGTTTGAATTGCATCTAACCTTGTCCTTCAAACTCTTTGAATTTCCTCTTCGTTCTGGGAATTGCTTCAGTAATTAAATGCATTTGTGCAGATGAGTCCCTGCTGCTGGCAGCAATTAAACTGATCCGATCTAGGGATGGTGAGGTGTCTTAAAAAAAGAAAGATGATATGAATGCTGAAATTGTTCAAATGCTTTTTAACTCCTATAATCAATGATTGTTAGACATTATAAGTACACTATACGGTTAAAAGTTTGTGACACTGTCACTGTTACGCCAACATGTTGTTTTGAACATCCCTTTAACAAATAGTGCACATCTGCTGTCATAACAACCTCCACTCTTTTAGGGAAGCGTTCCACTGCCTGTTGCATAATGGCTGTGGCAATTTGCTCATTTAGCCACAAGAGCGTTACTGAGGTCATGCACTAGTTTGGGATGAAAAGGCCTGGGGAGGAAGTCAGGGCACTGTGCAGGACACTTGATCACCACTTCATCCCTGAAAATGTCTTCAAAGACCCCCTTTGCGCTCAGGGGCACAGTAATTTTAGAACATATTTGTTTTAACCCCTTTGGTTGGACTACTAAATCATTCAAAGACATACAACTCTGTGTTTTCAACTTTTTTCCAAACAGTTTGAGGAAGAACCACATATGGGTGTGATGCACAAACTTTTGACCATACAGTATAGCGTCTTCAGAAAAATAAGTTTTCTGCACTGAAACATAAAACACTGACAGTGTTTTTTTTATTGCATTATATTAGTTTCTATTCTCATAATTATTTCTATTCTTCTTCTTATTATTATTATTATTATTTGATCTTCAACATAATGGTCGGAATGACTCATCACAGCCAGCTACTAACTAAATGAGTGTTAGATGGCCTACAAATATGCAGACGCTTCCTAAGAATATCCAAAATAATATTTTGGATTGATATGCTTTTAAAACAGCAGCTGTTGTTTTATCTGAGTGCACAGAATGAGATATAAATTAATTTGCACGTCATGTCTGCTTTGGTTTATTTATCCACATTCCATAGTGCCTCTGATAGAGATCCATGTCTGTGCATTCTCATTCATATTTGCAAATACCATGTAGACACAAGACCCTAAATCTTCACTTTCGTTGTGCAATTGTATTACATGTTTTATTATACTTGTATATCTACAGTATTTACTATTTGCTATAATTATTGATAAAAGTGATGGACAACATGGATACCGGAAAAGCATTGAAGATCCAATGGACTTGCATCCAGAGCGCCAAACATTCTGTGGGGTTTAGAGTAGCATTGCTTGTCGATCACTGCCTCTATATTTATACAGTATTTGTGTAAATAGTACAGATGAACCATACCAGAACAGCTGGCACACCGCAGCTCATACCAACTAATCTTAACTGCAAGCTTGTGACCATAGAGGGCCAGTATTTACCACAAGGACAGATTACAGGTATTATTGCACCAGTGTTGTGTTATGGTACCTGACAAAGGCATGTCTGGACTTGTTTTAAAACAATGTCAGAAAAATAATGTATAAAAATAGGGACTCCATCTTCAAATATAAAAAATACTGTAGTAATGTGTGGCATCTGACTTGAGTATCAGTGGGCAGGAAACCGTTGCATATCATGTCTTTCATTTTGGTTTCTATAGATCATTTTTCTGCAGAATTACTGTGCAATTAATCATTTTATGCTTAAGGCCTAGCAACACGAGATTAAAAAAATGGACTTGAAAATACACTACTATTCAAAGGATTGGACACACTTGAATAAAACGTGTGTTTGTGTGTGTGTGTGTGAGAGAGAGGGAGAGAGAGAGAGAATAATCCATCCCATTAAGTAAAGGTTAATGCATTATATTTTTCATAAGGAGTTTTTATTCAAAATGGCACGGAGAAGTATTCAGCCTGTTTGTTGGAACTTTAAGTAAAGCATTCTGGGCGAAACCGAGAATAAAGAAGGTGTCTGAGAACATGCAGTGGGTTTGCAGTGCCTCGTTAGGAATACTTTGTAGACTTTTAAATGTAAAACAGCTTTTTACAGTTGTTGAGCACTTTTTCTGTCCCACTTTCTTATTCCATACATTCGTTTACAGAGTTCTTTAACAAATAGTAAAGATGGAGAAACCCTTCCAAATATTGGTCTGGTGTTCACCAGACTTTGAAACAAGCAATGCTGTGGGATAGCAGTTATGGCTAATTTGCTGAAAAGGAGGGTCCTAAGAGCAGCGCTGAGAGCTGGGCTGAAGTTATTAGATGTGGTGGGGTTGTGGAAAAGGGTTGTCTCAGGGTGGGGGTGCTTCTATTTTTAAGCCTGTCCGCTCCCTTTCCCACACTTGTAAGGAGCCAGGAATGTACTGTAAGATGCTGATCTTGTGTTAAATCAACAAGATTAGATACAATAGATTCACACAGATCTATATTTCAGTCTTCCTCTATATACTGTACATATTGATATATATCTAGCCATTATAAAAAATGGAATTTCTTCATTCTAATAAATAAACTGAATAAAAAATTTGTGTTCAAAGGGGAAAAAGCTTTTTTTGTTCCACTGTCTACCATTAAATCAAATATGTTCATATAATCACCAAGCTTTGAGAAAGTTGTCACTCCTGCAGTGCTGCTTTATGTTAATAGACTTGCGTATAAGTGAAATTACGGAGTGATTTCAGTCTCGATTGCTCACTAGACTAATTGGCCACTTAAAAATAACCACTAAAAGGAACATTTTGTTATCCAGTTGAGCATCAAAACAGTGGCACAAAATCTATACACTTAATACATGTTATTTGGTGAAAGGAAGTGATTTGAGCTGACCATAAAAGGAATGAATTTCCTGTCAGCACACAACTTCCTCTTGCTAATAAGGTTCTTCATACAAATCATTGAAATGACATACGTCTAACAGAAATATACAGTCAATTCATCTCGTTAAATTAGAATATCACTACATGTAAACTGACTTTACAGTATCTATCAAAAAATGATTTACATTACAGAAATTTTAATAAACTATGTTCGTTTACACTCTCTGTATTTGGTCAGGTCTACTTTAGAACAAATTACTGCATGAGTGTGGCATGGCATGGAGGCGATCAACCTGTAGCACTGCTGAGATGTTATGAAAGACCAGAGAGGAACCTTCAGCTCATCTGTATTCTTCAGTCTGGTGTTTCTCATCTTCCTGTTAAATTATGTGCCTCTTCACTCGTCCTTCAAAATCTGGGACCTTGATTTCCAAATGAAATGCAACATTTCTTTGGACCACCAAGCAATGGTCCAGTGGCTCATGATGTACTGACTCCAGTCACACCTTGTGAAGTTCTTGACTCAGCTTTGCTTGACAAGCTTCTAAAGGCCATGATCATCCCTGTTGCTTATGCACCTTTTCTTCCCACACTTTCCCCTTCCAGTGAACTTTCTGTGAATCTTCTTCCATGTAGCAATTTCTGTGGCTTGCCTTCTTGTATGCCTTCTTTGGTGTTGATGATTCTCTTCTTGAGAGCTGTCGAGTCAGCAGTGTTTCCCATGTGTGTACTGAAAGATAGATGCTAGTTATATTTACGAATAGTAGTTTGCTCAAACTGGGAATGAATAATAATATTTTGAGAGACTGGACTTTTGATTTGAATGTGCTGAAATATTTCACTTTACCTATGATAAATCTAGAATATATGAGAGAGAAAATGAACTTTGCCATGATACAAATTTTTTTTTAGATTTACTGTACAGTGAAACCTCGGTTCACAAATGTAATTCATTCCTGTTCGAAACCCAATTTGGTCGTAGAGCGATTCGTTTTTTTTTCCATAGGAATACATGTAAATTGAATTAATTTGTTCCTGATTACCATGAACTATATTTAACTGTTGGTTTATTTTGTTTATATCACAAAATATAAAACAAAGTATGAAAAGACTTAATTATGCAAAAATAATACAGTAATAAATATATATTTTTAAAACTGTACAGGAGAGACCGAACACTTCATTTTTGCATATACATATACTGTTCACGGATGCGTTTGTTTGGGAAACTCGCTGCTGTGAAGAAATGGAGGGGAGGGAGATGGGTGGGGAGGAGGTTAGTGTTTGGAAGGAGAGTCCCCTTCTATAGTAACACTGGATAATTCTCCTTCATGGGTTTTCTCTCTTTTCTTTTTTTTTCTTGGTTGCCAGTTCGTACATGCAGTTTTCACTAAAAATCTATCCATTGATATTTGGGTTTTTTTCTGCGCTGCACAATTATCCTAAAGTAAGAGTTATCGTGTATAAGGTGTAGCATTTTGTTCGCCGCAGTTTTGTTCGGATGATACTTCTCGGCAAAGGCTTGAACGTCACACCAAATTGCACAAAGTTCTTTTATCCTGTGTGCGATCTGTGACTGAGCAATACTGCTCTATCCCTGAATTGTTTAACATATGAAAAAGGTGAAAAATTATAAATATTTTAGACGTCTGAATCATGGAGGCCAAATCTTTGATAATTAGTAGCTAAA
The DNA here is from genome assembly GCA_030014305.1 of Clarias laeviceps. NCBI lineage: Eukaryota > Metazoa > Chordata > Actinopteri > Siluriformes > Clariidae > Clarias > Clarias laeviceps. The sequence goes on from JAQMYJ010000009.1 coordinate 16,937,074, forward strand.
AATAAAAATAAAGTATTATTAATTTTAAAAGGTCTCATGCGGAATCTTGGGTCTTGCTGTATTTGTTCTACGTATATGTAATATATGCATATAAAGTAGCACATTCCTTTGCATGTCAGCCTTTTACAAGATCTGCAATGCTGCTAAAGGCTGACACCGGGCCCATAGATGAAAGAGAGAGGCTTGGTGTCAGTGTGGATCAGCTCTGTGTGACCAGCTGGCCCTCAGGAGTTTCACAGCTGTGACAGGCACGCAGCTCTGGCACTGGAACAACACTTCAGGCCATGACAGTAGATGCAGTTCACACTGACAGCACTTCTAACTCTCACTCAGACACGCGCTGCTGCAGTCCTTGTAGTTGTGTCACTATTAGTTATGTGACAAATCAGTGATTAAACGTGCATCTTTTTCAATTCAAACTGCAAAGTCCTTACCTTTTTGTTTTTTTTGCTGAGTAGATTGCAGCATTAATGATCTTAACTGGTAAGTGTGAGTATAGTCTTGGGTATGTTGTTATTTTAGGAAACATTTGGCTACACGCAATAAAAACAGATGCTCATAGATTTATTAAGAGAATACTAATTTATAATAGTACTAATGTCACAGTTAAGATCCAAAGTTGGAAAAGTTGTCCATGTCACCCACTTAGGTACACATACCAGTTTATTAGTTTGCAAATTCCTAACCACTAGCTAGCTGTCCCCTATCACACTGCAGCTATCAGTTAGAGAGGGTGACGGCTCACATGTGCTTCCTCCCAGATACGTGAAGCCATCTTATATTTTGAAACTGCTTGCGCATGCTACGTGACAGGGCAGCTGGTATCTGCCCTTTTCCACTTACACATGCTCACAGATATCCATAATTGGTTAATATCACCCTGATTGACAGGAACAAGAATGACATAATTCCTCCAGGAGACAAAAGGCAATTTTTCTGTCTTGGACTCACATGTCTATGGCATTGTCAGGATTCGCATTATAAAATTGCGAGGCATGTGTTCTATCCATCATTAGTGTTGTTCTTTCTCTTCTTTGTGTCTTGGCTTCTATGAACTCTCTCATGTTGAATTAACAACGTCAAAAGAATTTGAAGGAAATGAATTAGTATTTTGCGAAAAATCTATAGCCGTCTAAGTACACCAGAGGCATCAATGAACAATTATACTGTAAATGGATTCGCGTACAGAAGGTCAAACCGCTCTGCAGTGCTAAAGTGGCTCGTTCTGCACTGTCAGCTTTTACGTATGTGGGTGTGAAAGTACTTAGTGGGTGTGTGAGTGTGTATGTGTATGGGTATGTGTATGTATATATATATATGTCTGATGGAATAGTTCAAGGCCATACAGTATCGTTTCTCCCTGTTTATCATAGTCGGCTAAGCATCTTATCTGAAGCACACATTCTTCCCACATTCTCTCAGTATATTTCACTGAAACTGAAAGATGTTTGTCAGTCATTTTCATATCAGTTTGAATAGATGTTGGTTTTATGTGATGATGTTGACATTAAATCTTTTATAACCGAGCTTATTTTTTTGGTTTTCGTGTAATACACTAAATTACTATAACTAACAGTGCATTTAGTGAATGTGTGTTTTCTGGGTGAATTACAAGTTGGTAGTATACCAAAAAAAAAAAAACAATGCAGATTAAGTTGCATATGACTTAATATAGTATTAAAGTCTGGTTTAGAATTTGTGAAATCATGAAGCATGTTCAGTCAGCAATATGTGTCAGTGTGTATTCTTCTGCCACTGTGAATAACATAAGCTCCTACAGTATACAGGCACTACAATTACTATTCATTTATCATGCTGATATGCTAGAGATACTGCAGATCTCATTTACATAGCTTAAGGACAACTTCCTCAATGCTCCTTGTAGTGATCTTAAAGCGGCATGCCTTGCTCTTGTGGTTTTTCGAAGTTTCTGTCTGTAGTCACCCTGTTAGAAGGCGGAGAGCAGCTGCAGCTACAGTATTTCATGTGGTCTCGTCTCACTTCTTTGTACTTTGACTTTTTACATGTATTTCTCTCTTCTGTTCTCTTCTCATAAATCATAACCTTTTTCTTTTTCGTCTGTTCTTGGCCAGTATCCATTTCTCATTTTTGCAGAATTTGTTTTAAATTTTAGCCTAAATTGCAATTAAAATATGAAATAAACTTTCTGTTTGCATTTCAAAATTTCATGCATGCTAAGAAAAGCATATCATTGTATCACAATAATTTTCTACAGTAAGTTATAGATATTTTTAAGTTTCGGTTTACTAACAACCTACCTAAAACAAAGTTTACAAAACTATAGAGAATGTGATGCATGTATTTAATATCTCCACAACTATACATCTAATAAGATCTAATACTATACCTGCAACATCACATAAATGTACAGTATATTATTTTTCACAATAACTTGAAATGTTCCAAGCGGGCTGATATTTAAAGAATTTGGCCATATTGTGATCACCTGCACCCAAATCAAAGTTAGTATAAATATCATAAGTTTGCCCAGCTTAAGATGGACCCAGTTTATAGCCAGGAAAATATAAACAGTCTGAAGTAAAGAAACCAACCTGAGCCTCTGCACATTACAGTTTTTCTAAGATATTATTGTCTAAGAAAAAATATGTTTTTTTTAAATGTATTTTAAACATTACAAAACACATTGGGTGTTCAAGGCAAACTGGGACTTGAGTAAAATTTGGCATAAAACCGAATACAGAATACTTCAAGCACAATAAGATTATCAGACTCTTTGCCGCAGTAAAACATTTAATGGTGCAAACGTTTTAAAGCAGGCAATCAGCTCATGGCTCCTGCTTATTGAGAACTTTTCATCTTGATGGTGTTCAAGCACGAGTGCAACGCTGGGATAACTGCAGGGGTTGTACAGGAAAATGAAGGTGGTTTTTACTCTCATAAATGTTTTTTGTTATTGTGTATAATCAAAAGTCCCGGACTGACCTGAACATTCGTCTTACTTTCAATTTCAGTTCATGCTACTGGCGTTGACATCTTTTCACTCACTTTTTAATATCAGCCTATTTTGATTGTGTGCCAAATGAACCCTATCTTGCAGAGGAAAGACATTTGCCTATACACGACACCTGCAGCACACTGACAAACACTGTGTTCTCATTACATATAAAACTGGATTGCTGGCATGTACACCTACCATTGTAAACATGCTGCAGGAAAACACCTTTCCTTGTCCACTGGTTTGTCAGGAAGACCCCACCTACTATTTGTACACTCATACACAAGTGAAAGACAGCTCTTTCCTGTCCTCGCAATGCTTTCACTTCGTGTAGCTCAGACGCTGTTATTTTTACCAACGCCCAGTTCGTCTGGGGCATTTCTCAAGCCTTTAGTTACGGTAAATTATTAAAAGGCACCTTGTCTTGGCACGCTGTCGTGTCATCATTGGAAATGAACTGGGACTTCTTTGCGGGCTTGAAAGATAGCACTGTGCTGTGCACTCACATCTGTTCCCTTGGTGTAGGGAGAATAGGAGCAAAGCACAGGGTTTGTGTTGACCCTCTGTAGTGTGATGTGAACTTACAACAAAGCTGCTCTCTCTCTAACTGGTGAGCTCATTCTGTCTCACGGCCTTGGGAAATTAATGGAGATGTCTTTTGCCCTCTGTGAACGATGAAGGACACAATGGGGTAATTGTTAGTGCACTGCATAGCACTACAAAGTTGTGTTTCCTGATTCACTTGTATACTGTTTGGGGACATGTTTCTGAACTGTATAATGCTCTTTTTTATTATTTGTGAATGAGTGTATTTGTTTGTCAGTACTTGTATAGTATTAAGTAAAGATTGTTCAGTGTTGTGGTGATTTTAATTCTACAGTAGCTGTCTTCAACGCTTCAGTTGTAGGCATTACCAACACAGCCTCGTGCAACATCATCGTTCCATGCTCTTGGGTTCACTCTGGAGGTCCTGTTACTGCCAGGGGTTTTGAATGCTCTCTTCAGGTCCGTGTAGGTTTCCTTCAGGTTCTCTGATTTCTTCCCACCGTCCAGAAATGTCACTAGGTGAATAAGTGTGTGTGTGAGTGTCTGTGTGTGATTCTGGGGTGTAGAGAGTTAGTACCTCATCCAGGGTGTATTCTAAATCAGTACACATATTTGTACACACAATTTTCAAAACTGGACGCCCCCATGTTTGAGATTTGTGAACAACACGCTAGGCGGCTCACTCAGATAAGTGATGAATATTTCCGTTCCCAAACAGTGAACTACCGTGTATACTCAATGTTTTAGATTAAATTGAATATGTATGTTTACAGTACGAAGTTTTACTTTGTTTGTTTCTGATGCTGTATGCAGGCCTTGTGTTGATTTGATGTCGCTCAGGGAAGAAACTTTAGATTTGTAATTCCCCGAGTTGACTTTCAGTTGCGGTAGCATGTCACGTCATGAAAGATACACTCCCCCATTTACTTCTTTTGAGAAAAAATCGTTCACTGAACAAATGTGCACTTATTTTTGCTATGGATCGTGCTGTAACTATTCTTGCAAAACGTAGTGCACCTAGATACCTAGATGTATGTATGTATTTTAAGAGAGAAAGGTTTGTGCTTTTCTGTGAATTTCTTATGTGTTCAAGAACTAGTGACTGTTTACGTTTTGAATCAATATGCAAAAACTACTTGAAGCCACTGTTGGACTCTTAAATACTGATTATCCTGTATATGATTCTGCCCAATTCCTCTCACTCACTCACTCACTCATCGTCTATACCGCTTTATCCTGTATTTAGGGTCGCGGGGACATGGAGCCTATCCCAGGAGGCTTAGGGCACGAGGCAGGGTACACCATCGACAGGGTGCCAATCCATCGGCAGGCACACACATACACACACTCACACACTCATTCTCACACTACAGGCAATTTGGGAACACCAATTAGCCTAACCTGCTTATCTTTGGACTGTAGGAGGAAACCGGAGTACCCGGACGAAACGCACCAAGCACAGGGAGAACATGCAAACTTCATGCACAAAGAGACGAGAATCGAACCCGGACCCTGGAGGTGCAAGGCGACTACACCACCGTGCCACCAGGCTGCCCAATTAATCACATAAAAATTTTAATTGTAATATGGACCTGTGCAATCGCAAAAAAGGAGGCAATATATTAAAGGTCATAATTCAAAGGTCAAAAGGAATTTATGTAGAGTTTGTCAATAATTTAAGTTTTTAATTGATAAATAAATATTGGCAAACATTCTCGTAATGAGCTCATTTGTCACAAGTGTGAGTCAAAAATGATCCACATTATATCAAAACTTCTGGTGGCTGCGCTGTCTTATCAGCGCTTTCCATTCAAGTCAGCGTTGTGGCAGGTGTGAACGTGTTACATGAGTTCATGTGCAACTGCGGTGAATCAAAAATGGATGCCACACTTGTGATCGAAGGGCGTTGTGATCTTGCATGACAATGCATGTCCGCACACTTCTGACCACACTTAAGACACTCTTCAAAAACACTGAGGTGTTAAAGCATCCTCCCTATAATCCTGATCAGACTTTCACCTGTTCGGTTTCCTGAAAGCAGCCCTACGAGGACAAAGATTCACAGCGCACATTCGCGCATTGAGTGTGCATTCGTGGCTCGCAGCTCAGCCTAAAGATTTTTTTTAATGAGGAAATACGAAAGCTTGTTGAGGGATGTGCAAAGTGTATTGAAAAGCAAGGAGGTTACGTCGAAAAAGTATGTATTTTTCTTGAAAAAAATAAATTGGTAAATGCCTGCTTAAGAGTTGACACACCAACTGTTTTTTTTTTTTTTTTTCATGTAAGATTTCTGCTTGCATTGATAAAATAAAACCCTTGTCCTTTTGTTGGTCATACTGTTATCTTGATGATTTTTAAGATTTAACGTGCAGCTCTGTTCACTGCTGAGTCATAAAGGTAGAGTAGGCTGGCGCTAATAAACTGTAGTATGAGTTTCGAAACTTCTTTTATCATGCAATTTATTACAAATATTTAGGCATCAGTTTCAGTTTGCATAGACAATCATTAAAAAAATTTTTGCATAAAACTACCTGACAGATAAATGCAAATATACTCTCCTCGTTTGTGGTATGTTTAATGCGGCTTAGTAGTTAGCACTATCGCCTTGCAAACCCATGGCTGGGGGTAAGAGTGTTTTTGTGCGTAGAGTAGCATGGTTTCCCCAAGCATGATGTGTTTCCCCTGGGTACTCTCGTTTCCTCCCACTGTCCAAAAACATGTTGTGTATGAATAAGTCACTGGTAATTAATGACAGTTCAAGTATAGATTGCAATACAGTGAAACCTCGGATTGCGAGTAACGTGGTTTGCGAGTGTTCAACAAGACGAGCAAAAAATTTGACTTGGAAAACGAGCAAGTCTTGGTTTACGAGTACCGAGTATAATGTATCACGCATGCATGTCTTGTTTTGACGCCGAGCGTCACGTGATCACAACTGAGCCGACGTTTTTTTCTCTCTCTTGTGCTGCGGAATTGTGAGTGATCGTCTCCCCTGCTGGGTCTTAGTGCGCGTCTCTTACTGGTATAATTAACATCCACGCACGCGTGTACTGTTTACTATAACACTGTGACCACATGTGTGTGTGTAAAACATATTTTATTTTGTGTCTGTATGTGTGTGTACAGCGCGCGGGTAAAGCAAAAGCAAAAGGTTAAAGACCCATTTTCTCTCTCTGTATCAGCCTGCTCTTTGTGTCATACACACACACATACACACACAGACCCCTCCTACTTTCACCTTCACAGATACACACACACACACACACACACACACACACACACACACTCTTTCTCTCTGCTCTACACAGAAACACTGCACTGTCGCGATTCTATTCAAAGGTAAAGTGCAGGTTAATTTGTTTTTTTTTTACTTTACAGCAGTGATTCCGTTAGTGTGACGCTCAATAGAGTGTCATTAAAGAGATTTCTTATTTATTTTTCCGATAAAACAGTGTTTCTGTTGTGTGCGCGCGTGTGTGAAAAGAGTGGAGGAAGGATAACTGTGTAAAACGAGAAGGGGGAGAGGGGGAGGGGCTCCTTACTTTAGCTTCACACACACACGCACACAGCGCCTGTGTGCACAAACGGAAACACTTATCTGTCGGGATTTATTTTTCCTTTTTTTTATATTTTGTGTTAATTAATTTTATGTATTTATTTTTTGGGGCTGTAGAACTAATAATTTGAGTTTCCATTATTTCTTATGGGAAAATTCAATTTGGTTTATGAGTGTTTTGAAATACAAATGAATTATGCTCGTAATCCAAGGTTCCACTGTAGAAACGTTTTTATACTAATAATATCTAATGTATTTAAACAAAATACTATCTGGTATATTGCTGTGAATTTAATGCTACAATTTACTGGTCCTTAATTTAAAATGTCTTTTTTAAATCTCTCTTACTTAAGTCGTAGATCAATGTTTTAACCCGTAAATGTATTCACACAAATAAAAGGCATTAACCAAATATGATTTGAAGGCCTTCTCTTGTCTCATCTTTCAGTCAGATGGGAAACGCTCTATAACCACACCAGCATCATCTGTCTGCTGCCATGACGACGGGCTGCAGCAGCCACTTTCCCGAGGTGTTAATGGACCATTCGGATACTACACCTCTCGGAAGCTCTACGGGACATGAGATTGCTCCAATAGAGAGCTCAGACTTCTGTGAACCCGCCCTTCCAGGAAAAGCTATGGACCCTGAGACAAATCCAGCGACTGAGGAGGCACAGTATTGGAAACACATGGCGGCAAAGGATGGACAACTAATGAACAGTGCAGTATTAGCCAAACAGAGGTATGGAGAGGGTCCTGTAAAACTGGAAATTTGCGCAAAATGCAAAAAGATATGCAATAAAAGGATTTTTTTTATTGCTTTAGTAGGAACATTGCAATCCTTGCACACCTCTAGTCGAACCAAAGTAACCAGTGAAGTTTTAAAACCTATAAACTAAAAAAACCTTTAGTGTAGCTTTTTTTGTTAGCAGTATTTATATCTGTTTAGAACACATAATGAATTTGGGTATATTTTAATTTGTTAATGTGCAATTTGTGCAATTTGCAAATATCAAAAGACAACAACTGCAGTGTTTCTTTCATGTTTGGAGATAAAAGTGATGAGACAGCAGCATGTTGGCATTTTGTGTTTTGTGTTAATTTTTTTAACAATATGTTAAAAAAAGCTCATCTTTTTGGTAGCTTTATCTCAAAGCAACTCGCAAATGCTGTCAGAGTCCAGAGATATCTGACCACATGAGCACAATAAATGAGCTCTAAATTTAGATCTTCGATTAACAGGTCTGACAGCCGCTTTGTTATGCACAACCCTAGCATGTGCATCAAAGTCCAGGCCCAGATATTCTGCCATGGCTCCTCCCCAAACACATCAGTGCCCTCTGCCAGCCTCAGCTGCCTCAGCTGCCACAGCTGAGAAGGGTCAGTGTTGATGATTGAAAAAGAAAATTGCAAACCTATGACCTAAGACCAGACTGGCACACTGCTGTCAGGTCACAGTCACTTGCATGGCATGTCCTTGTGTCTGTCTATGTAACTATGTAAAGTGCTGGAATATTAGTCATTCTTTACGCTCATAATGAAGTGTTCACAGTAGTTACAGTAAATACATGATATTGTACGGAAAATATCACTTATCATGCCAGTACCATAACAATTACATTTGATTTATGTTTTGTTGGTGAAAATGATTAAAAATCACACATTTAAAATATGAGATATGAGACCAAGAAAATGCCTTGTGTTTTTGAGAAACCCTGACTTTCAAGAGGATATAGACGATAAAGAGAATATTCTGTTGTTTTCAAACATCAAAATTTGAGTACAATTTTAAAGTACACATTAGAGATATGTGGAAAAAAATACGAATTTTCAATTATGAATCATGATTCATTTGTGTGGTGATGCATGTATCACCACAGTGACTCCAAAAACAATTTTTAAAAAAAGTTTTTATTGCAATTATAATACAATAGAGATCAAAATTCAATCGACCAGTGACTAGAATTGGCTGTTTTTCAGTTTGATCACAAACAATTCAAACAACTTCTACATATAACTTTTTCAGTTTGCAGGTGAAATGATTGAGGAATTGTGATAATAAGGCAATAAAAATGCTATTAGTGGTGGAAACCACAACAGTTACTAGAACAATCTTCAATGCCAGAACATTAAAGGACAATACAACATTAGTGCCCCTTTTGAAGGTAAACCAGTTTTAAATATTGTGTAAAAATGTATGACTTGTTCTTATTGGTGCTCTTTTACAAAGTTGTCCTTAAAGATCCTTATTGTTCTATGGCAGCGTCTAATGATATCTGTTATTATCTAGGAGCAGCATTTCCATTTCTCAGAACAATGAATCTGACGAATAAATCCAATCTAACTTCCAATCTAAGACTTATTGTTGTGTCTGTAATATATGTATGTGTATTTGTAATGAATATTGATTTTAAAATACTGTATCATGTTATAGAAGTGCCATAGATGTTTTTAAATCATAAGGTGATATTCAACTATAAAAGAATAGAACATGTTCTCCTGTAGGAAAATAATCAACAATGTGTTAAAAGCTGCAAAATTTATAATTTTCCATTAATCGCACATCGTTATGTTGTTAACTTTTTGTAGATTTTGATGAACATGCACTTTCTCACAGTGATACATATTTTAAGGTTGTGGAGCATCCATGAGACAAGTTAGTTCCTGTTATCGCTTATGCTATGGGTGCAACAAACAGTTGTTTTCTCACCAACCTTTAATTTTTCTTAACAAGATAACAAAAGTTAACAAGATTGAAAAAGTGTAACTATTCATGTGACTGAGAAACCAGAAAGCGCTGCTGTGTTGTTCATCAAAACACTTAACCCTGGAAACTTACAAAGCACCGATACTCGTACTGTAAATGTGTTCATGAAGAAAAATCTACAATATCGCAAATGACACATTTGCCTACAATTGACAGTTGCCAACATCTTTACTTATTTATTGTTGCCGTTGAATGATGATGCAGCATGTCTAACATTCAGGTTGCTATAAAAGAGTTGCTACCATAGAATCAGAACCACCAGGATTTAAATTACAGACAGGAATACTGTCAGAGCTGCGGTTATGATAAATGAATCAATACCTTTTGTCTAATCAGGATGAATCACTCAACAGCGCTGTTGTGTAAAGTGCACAACTTAATGTAACACGATGCGTATCAATTGCATTAACACTATCAAATCGTTGTATTGTATTAATATTTGGAAGACAGACCTGATGTTTAAAACATCCGCATTTATTCTGCCATCAGTGCTCTAGTGGAGAGACCCATGTGTAGGATCTGTCATGACGGAGGGGGACAGGAGGAGCTGCTGTCCCCGTGTGAGTGCGCAGGGACGCTGGGGACCATCCACCGCAGCTGCTTGGAGCACTGGCTCTCGGCCTCCAGCACCAGCTTCTGTGAGCTCTGCCATTTCCAGTTCAGCGTGCAGCGCAAGGCACGACCTCTCCTCGAGGTACACATGCTTTAGCGATCCTCGCACCACTGCACAGACCATGTAGCCTTGTGGTTAACAAGATGACACTGTTTCTCATTTGGCTGTGAAAATAAATGCGACTGGGGATATGAAAAGGGAGAAACACTATTTTACACAACAATGTATTTCACTAGTTGCAGTTTGTGTTGTCTGTCTGTCTGTGACTGAGGCATGAAAGAAAGAGAGGAAGAATTTATGTCTTTGTGTGTGAGAGAGACTAGAGTCTTTGTAATGCACAGATGGAATGTGATGGTTGTGTACAGACAAGAAAAGGGAGATAGTATACTGTACCTTGAAGTCAAAACCAACAAAACTATTTCCTCATTGCGGATTCATGGATAATCTCGGACTTCGCTAATGATTAATTTGATTAAATAGTCTATTCAAATTTGATAGCACTTCTGAATCAGCCAAGCCAACCAGCCCACTCTTCCTGAAATCTGTAAATGATCGAGCCTCCCACAGACAAATTTCCAGAGTAATGAGAAGCCTAATATGCTGATTAACTTCCTAGTGTTAAAGATCCCAAAGCTAAGATAAAAGCTTTCTGAATCTGAACGCATAATGTGCTCATTAAGTCCCCATTTCCATTTATGCGGAATAAGATGAATTGTCTAGCGGGCAGAGCTTAAACGAGAGGCACAGGGCTAATAACACAGGCTCGCTAGCTTCTCCCTGCTGCGTGTCTGTGTCAGGTTACCAGAATGCATAATTGCAATGCAGCACGGCTCTGCTCGGCCTATTTGTTAAGCATCTGCTTCCTAGTCTCTGCATATTCGCATGCAGTTAATTACACCCACTGTGACAGAAGGCAACCCGCAGCAGCATTTTGCATAAATGCCTAATTTTACTTTTTTAAAATTTATTTATTTATTTATTTTTACGAAAGTACATGAATCATTTTCCAGCTGCAGGAATCGTCTGCACATATCTCGGTAAGAAATCTATGGTTTATGAAGTATTAATAGGGTATTGTCGGCACGGTGGTGTAGTGATTAGCACTGTCGGCATGCACCTCCAGGGTCCGGGTTCGATTCCCGTCCAGGCTCGATTCCCGTCTCTGTGTGCATGGAGTTTGCATGTTCTCCCCATGCTTGGTGGGTTTCCTCCAGGTCCTCCGGTTTCCTCCCACAGTCCAAAGATATGCAGATTAGGCTAATGTATGTATGTGTGTGTGCCCTGGGATGGATTGGCATCCTGTCCAGGGTGTACCCTGCCTCGTGCCCTAAGCCTCCTGGGATAGGCTCCAGGCCTCCTGCGACCCTGAATACAAGATAAAGTGGTATAGAAGATGAGTGAGTGTGGCCAGTGTGGCACTTGCATCGACAAAAAAGAATTATGCTAATTTTAAATGATAATGTGACTGTTACGATCTGCATGCATCAAACATTACAAACATCATTACTCACATTTAAATGTGTATCAGTGTTATATTTGCTTCTTCCTTTTTCTTTGCAGACCCTTGAAGTTTACTATTGCATCAGCCGTGTTGACTGTAAACTTCCCTATTTATAGAGATAGCTGTCCATATTAACAATATTCCTCTTCTCTTGGAGAAAATGTCCAGTTACTAACAAATTAATGAGGAATTCGACAACTTGAATCAGCTGAGATGTTTATGCTTGTTAATGTTGCATATTTCTTAACAAGCTGTCTTAAATAAAACATTTCTGCCTCCGTGCAGTGGCTCCGTAACCCAGGGCTGCGTCAGGAGAAGCGCACACTGTTCGGCGACATGGTGTGTTTCCTGCTCATCACACCATTAGCCACCATCTCAGGCTGGCTGTGTCTTCGGGGAGCTGTGGATCATCTTCACTTCTCCAGCAGACTGGAAGCTGTTGGCCTGATCGCTCTCACTGTAGCTCTCTTCACCATTTACCTCTTCTGGACACTGGTTAGTATAGCCAGCAAGTGGCATATCTAGCATTATGTGACCTGTTGATAGCATGTAGCATAAAGAAGTGTCACAAGATTTACACATGATTTGAACTGGCTAGATGATATATATGATATATAATGTTAAAACACGTTTAAAAAATGTAGTATATACAGTGTACCTTAACTGCAATACATTTTAGTTGGACATCAAATTTGTGCCCTGTGATGGGTTGGCACCCCATCAAGAGTGTCCCCTGGATGTATAAATATATATTTTCCAAATTGAATCTATATTTTAAGGCACTGTTGTTAATGTAAGATCTTTGAATCAAGCACTTCTTGAAGGAGTGTCATGGTGAGATTTTGCAGTTGCAGTGCAGTTCGGAGCTTCAGCTACTTTCTGTGTTTTTTGGAAGGTTAATTGGTTATTCTTGGTTTGTCTAAATGGCCCCAAGTGTGAATGGATATGGAAATGTATGTGAGTGATGCATCAGCTCTAGTGTTCCTAAGACAGGCACCAAATCCACATGGAATGAATGCTTACTGATTACTGAAGATTTATCAATGTTTCTAATGGAAATTATAGTTATCTCAGTAGGAACCTTAACGTTGGATGACGTTATAATGTAGTTTGGAACGACATTGTGATGATTTCCAATGTCAGAACAAGGTTGGGATAGTGTTGTTTTGTAAAGTTAGAAAGACTTTGATAAAATGATGAGGAGATAATATTGAGTGAATGAATGACCAAAACACAATATAGCAAATACAACCTTAAAACAACCTTTATTTTGACCTTTATTTGAAGCATTTATGCCGAATAACATCCATTCTCATGTCACACATCACTTACAGTTATAAAATCAGTTATCTGTTTTTTTTGGGTTTTTTTTGTTTTCATAATCATTAGTGTGAGATGCATCTTAGTTCCCAAATTTCTGCACTGTAATATGGTGTATGCACTGCTTCCAAAGTACATAACATCTGGTTTAACAGAACATACTGTATCTCAGACATTTATTTTTCCATTTTTTCATTTTTGGATATTTTCCAATTTAAAGTCGTTGAGGGTTCGATTCCCGCCTCTGGTCTGTCCGCGTGGAGTTTGCATGTTCTCTGTGTGCTTGGTGAGTTTCCTCTGGTTACTCCGGTTTCCTCCCACAGTCCAAAGACATGAAAATTAGGTTAAATGCCATTCCCAAATTGCCCAGTGTATGTGTGCCCATGCCCTGCAATGGATTGACACTCTGTCCAGGGTGAAACCCACTTACCTACTAGAAGGAAACCCACCAAGCACAGGGAGATAATGCAAACTCCACAGACATAAACTTGAGGCAGGAATTGAACCCTTACCCTTGGATGAGCAAGGCAACTATGTCCTTGAGTTATCAAAGAGACAAATGTTGGAATATATTTTGACCTGGTTTCTGCTTCCTTCTCATTTAATGAGTTTAAGGACCTCTTTCAAGGATAAATGACCTCTTTTGTATGCAATCTAAATTGTATGCAATCTCAAGATTCCAACAAACTCAATGTTTTTGTACACATATAGTAGATAGGATAAAGGTCGTTGGCTGGCTGCTTGCTTGCTTGCATGACTGTCAAAAAAGCCCAGAATCGTCCTTTTGATCCAGGACAGCAAGAGAGAAATCATGGTTCTAACTGCAGAGTACAAGCACCTGGCTAAAGGCCATTTGAAACCACTATGCAGCTAGGGTCTACCACTCATTAAATAGCCATCTCAGGCCAAACATATTTACAGGGTACTGCACATTAGCATATGGAAGGAATGATTTTCATGAAAAGAGCCTACAGCCATACCTGTCCCGAAAAGTCCATCCACTGTTAACCTTGACAGTTTTTTTTTTTTTACATGATAGTTAAAAAAAACAGATCCAATATCCCTTTAGTACAACAGTTGTAAATTAGGGTTGTAATTTGCAACCGCTGGTCACTGAGTTGGTAGCCTCAAGATACGTCTGTACCTGTACTGTTATTTATTTGAGAAGAACATCATTTAAGTACATAATTTGACAAGCATGAAGTGACTAATCACTCCAGAAACACTGACTACAATATGTCTACTTTTATTTTTAGAGAAGGTTTTTCTCCGTTCCATCTAATGGCCCTGAAATGTGGTGTCCTGGAAGAGTTTCCAGTCAAACACAAACAAAGCCACTTTTGTGTACCAGGTGTTATGAATGAGAATGTTTGAAAGCCACTGCCTATAAGGGTACATTGGATTAGGCCTTGGTGAATGAAAATTGGATGTATAAAGGACCTTTCTTTCATGGTGTGTACTCCTGTTGCCAAAATCCAGCTGGGTTGTACAAGTGTAACACCAGACAGTGCTGATGGAAAATACATAATAATAAAAGTGGATAAAGTGAAGCTTATTCAAGAAATTGATATAGTCATCTGACCTTGAACAGCAGTCCCCTCATTAGGGACGGGAATCACCAGGGACCACCGATACAACATCTTAATGCCTAGGTATTGATTCGATTTCTATAATGATTCTGTTATTAATACGTTTTATCGTATATCGAAATATCCTGATTCAATACACTTTTTTATTTTGTTACAATTCCAAACAAACTGCTCCTACCACAAAGGATGCTACGCTGCCAGGTAGCTACACCACCTGTAGGATTATGGAGAAAATGCAACATTTTACCACCTCAAATTCAAACAAATAAATTAAAAACTAATTTTACAAAATTATTTTTGAGTTAGTGTGGCGATACTTGAATTCCCACATAAAAGAGTCTAGCAATCGTGTTATCCCTGTCTGTTATGCTGTTGCTAGTTCCTATGACATCTCATATATTCCAATATATTATATCACCTTTAAGTGTAATAATGTATAAAAATTTAATAAATTTAGTGGATGGAGCAATTTAGACAAGCCCTCTAGGATCTTTTTAAACTGCCTTGAGTAATATAGCATTTTACATAGCCCTACTTTAACAAGGTCTTTTACAGTACTTCATATATAAATGCATATGCGCTTGAGTTTTGGAACAGCTCTAATATAGGAACATATGGGAAAGCTTCATCTACCCATGAGACCCATTATTCTGTACAGAAGATGAGTGTTTAGCACTCGAGTGGGCACTTGACTTTCTGAAATTAGATTTTTTTTTTATCTGACTTGTTGGTCAAATTAGGTTTCCTATGCCGAGTGAGTGAAAGCTCTAGTTTAAGGATGCTAGTGGATTACAGCATTTTACCATGCACCAATTTTATGGCATGCCATCAGTTTGTTGTCTAAATATGGTAAGCTATATGCAGTCAGATTTAGATTCCTGGTGAGTAAGTTTTTAAATTGTAATCTGTTGTAATTGTAGTGCCACTTTGTGTTCTGTTGTGGAAAACCCATAGTGGTGGTCTTTCAGTGGCTACGGTTTGGGCACTGGCTAGGAATCGAACCAGGGCCTCTGCATGGCAGGCAAAACACCTACCACTGCTTATTTAAGAGGCAATATGGTGGTTTAGTGGTAGCACTGTGCCTCGGCTTGGTAAATCTTGGCTTTGGTCTGTGTATGTTTAGTTTTGTGGGCTACCTCTAGGTACACCGGTTTCCTCCCACTGTTAAGACATGCAGCGTCGACTAATTGGTGTTTCCAAATTGCCTGTCTGTGTGCGTGCGATGGGTTGGCATCCCATCCTTGTGCCCTAAGATACATGGGATAGGCGCCAGGCCCACTGCAACCCTATTTGCAATAAGTGTTATAAAAAATAGATGGATAGTTATTTAAGGGTCTATCTGAAAAATAATAGTTAATAGTCTTCCTAATACAATACGTTATAATAAGCTTTGTTTTAGGGTTCTACATAGAATCTTTCAGCTTTGGTTTGCTGAGTAAATTATTTATTTTGGTCCCAGTAATATTCTTTACTTAGCATGTTAAACATTTATAGACTTCCTTTGGGGTTTTCAGGAACCATGTCAGACAAAGTAATGGTGACCACTGAACATGAAATGTGGTTTTGCGTAAGAAACTAAAACCACTTCAGTTTTATTTTTTCATGTTCATGTTCTTGCTCAGAGATCAAACCATTTTTCTAAAATCCAAATAGTATAGATTTGTAAAACATCTGTTTCTAGTTACTGACATTTTGCAACAATCGACATGATTAACAAAAACGTTAATTAGAAGGAACCTCAACTCTGATGTCTTTCCTGTCCTGTTATACTAAGTAATAAACATATAAGTTATATCTGTTATGTCTGAGCATAAAAATCAGCAAACTGTGCTCTGGGCTCAGGATTGTTAGGGATAATAATAACTGGTTTATAAAAACACAGAAATATTCAGGATGTGATGGGGTATGGGCTTCCTTCCTTTCTGTTTTCTCCACCTTTTTTTTAAGTTGGTGGTTGGAGACTAGAAAAGATTTAGCCGATACTATATGTATTTAGGCAGTAAGAACTCTTGATTAGTTTAAATTTTTGAAAGCCTTGATGAAACCAGTTTCTTCAGTTTTGATTCTGAATTTTTCACTTCTGCCCTCCCACACAAGGAAATAACTTCATATTTTCCCACACCCAAGTCTTTGCTCATTTTCATCTTTACTCTTCAGTCAATTTTGTCACGCCATATTTTTAGATTGCAATCAGATGTTCGAGCATAGCTGAAGAGCCCTTGAGACAAAGTTCCCGCATGTGTAGCTGCCAGCTATAATTAGATCTTGCTTACTAGAGCTTACTGATGTGCAAATAAACAAAGGTTGCAACAGCTGTTTACTTACTGATTGATGGCTGTAGTGGCTGATTGCTGGTTGCATTCAAGGTTAAACATACAACATGTGATGCGTATTATTTATGTACAGGGAAAAAAAAGCACAAAGTGCCTCATTAGACCTCTTTGGCCTTTCATACCCAAGCAGTGTGAACAATCTAACCTCTTCCCATGATCTTCTGTTACAGGTGTCTCTCAGGTACCACTGCCGTCTGTACAACGAATGGCGTCAAGCTAATCAAAGAGTGGTGCTTCTGCTTCCCAAGTCCCACAGCGAGTCGTTAGGAAATCCGTCAGTGACTGGGCTGCTGAGCGTAAAACGACCGTCTAAAGAATCTATAGTGTGACTGCGTTTTTTTCTACTTGAACTATAAGCGTGTGTACAGAGGATTATCCTGAGACGAAAGGCCAAGGACTGAGTGAAGAAACAGTGACGACACTGATTGTCCTGTTTAATTTTAAAAATGCTACTGAGGAACTATGGACATGTTTAAAGGAAACCATTTGCTTGTGGACTTTATGTTAGCAAGTTTGCTAACGTTAACTCTGGATGGACATTACGGACTATTTACTACAATTTGTCTTGTTGATTCAACAACAGTATGAATCTGTAACTTTTTATGTTTTGTTTCTTGAATTTTCAGGCAGATATAGAATAAGTCTGCTACAGATACATTTATTTCTGAGGGAAACTTGCTCACTTTCTGTCATTCTTTTTTTTTTTTTTTTTGGTTATAAGTTTCTTACTCGAAAAGGAGACTTTAAAATTTGTAAATGGAATACATGTAATGTTGTTAGGTAAGTGTTGTACAGTAATGGAATCTTCAATATGAAAACCACTGACAGGTTAAGTAATTTACGTTAATTATCTCATTACAGTGGCACCTCTATAGGGCTGGAGTATATAAGGTAGCAGGTGGACATTCAGTTTTTGAAGCTGGCCAATGGAAGCAATGTGATGCTCTAAGCAATGTCCTACTGAAATTACCACCTATGTAAAAATTGTAGACAAAGTACAACCCTCATGGCAACAGTATTCCCTAATGGCATTGGCATCTTTCAGCAGGATAATGCAGCATGCCACACTGCAAAGCAATTTCAGGAACATAAAAATTGTGTTCAAGACGGTAACTTGGCTTTGAAATTCCCAAAATCGCAACAAGTCCTATCGATGGAGGCCCAACCTTTGCAACTTACAAGACTTTCCTGCTAACATCCTGGAAGCAACGCCACAGCACAACTTCAGAGTTCTTGTGGAATTCATACCTCTACAAGATCAAGGCTGTTTTGACCGCACCAGTAGGACATATTTAATATTAGGATGTCTGGTGCCTTTTAATGCTATGCCTGGTCAGTGTTTGCATTTTCCATTGTAAATTTTCAAGTTATCATTTGTGCTGAAGTATTTCAATATCAGTAAAAGAAAAATACCACGTCAGGGAAGATTTTTAATTAACCTTACAGTCTTTGTTATGGTTTCGAGTGTTTGATCTGATAATAAATGTCACCTAATAACTGTAATAGCTTATCATACTTATGATTTAAATCAAGTTAAAGACTAAAAAAAAAACTACTACCTCCCACTTGACAGATTTGATTAGGTGAATGATATAATGATTAGTAATGTTACAGTAACACTAACAATGCTAGTGCTTAAAGACCAATTTCTAAAGAAAAATTATATTTAGATGCAATTTTTTTTCTTCTCACAGTCACTTGGCCGAAAAATGAAGCTGAGGAAGAGATGAGTAATAGACATTATTTAGTTTCTGTGAGGGGGTGAAACGGGTGCCTAAGCATGTTGCTAGTTTTGATTCTTATGGGAATAACTGATATCACTGACACATTTGGGCCTGAGTCAAACTATCTTAAAAAATCAGCTAAAAGAAAATATGACGTTTTTAGATCAGTCATCATGAGAAAACGAACACTTTTCTACAAGCTAAAGCTAATTATAGGAGTGAACAGTTTCTACAAGCTAAAGCTAATTATAGGAAACTATAGTACTTATACCAAGATAAAGGAATTTAGCTTTTTCTATGTTTGGACTATATAAACTTCCAGAAAAAAAAAAAACTTTCAGAAAATGAGTCGTTAATAAATTTTAATAATTACCCAATTAGGTTTAAGAATGTTTGTTTTTCCTCTTAGTAAACACCATTGTAACTTCGCTAGCAGTGTCCCCCTGTGACAACGCAGCATACATCCATTAACCTCTCACAGAATTAACAGACATACAGCATCAAGCACATTATACACATTTATTCATAACTAAAAATTATTATAATTTTTTTTGTTTTCTTTGGTGGCCAAAAGTATTGAAACAAACGTGAAATCAAAATTTAAATGACCTAATTTTTTATTAAATAATGACAATCCAGATAACAAGAATAATTTGTTATTTTATGCAATGAAATTGCTGTAAAACAATCCGATGTTTCTCAGCTCCGATCCTGGTGGACCCCCTGCTAGTTAGTGCTTTCTCAGCTTTTTCTTAATTGAAATGGGTGTGGCCGAGCAGAAAAAATATGCAATGCTATGCTCCAGGAATAAGGTTTTTTTTTTGCCAAAAAAAAAACAAAACATTGCAACATTTAAAATATATTATATGAATTCCTTTATTCTTCAAAAACTCTTAGATCCGGCTGGGCATAAAGTCAAAAAGACGTCTGCGGCACCACTAATGAGTTCATTGCACAATCCATGCCTGTTTGATTGCTTCTTGAAGATCATAGGTAGATTTGCCACAGAGGTTCGCAATTCACTTTTGCAATTCATTAGGTTTTAGCTTCAGAAAGCAAAAGTCCTGTCGCATAGTTGTTCCATCCAGATGCGAATTAGCAAAACTCTTCAGCCAGATCTCATTAGTGACATCACTTGTCTGGTGCACAGGGAGAACTATAATACCTGGCATATGTTGTCTTAATACTGTCAGCCACCACAGGTGAGGATGTATGACCTTCTAAACAGAAAAAAAAAACCAATTTCTCCTTATAGGGGTCTTAAATCATAGGTAGGAAACGTAGAATTACACAAGCGGGAATGGATTTTAATCAGATTTATGGTTTATAGAAGGGCTTAGAGGATGGCTTTTAGGGATATAACAAGTATAGTGCCTGCAGTGTTCTTTTGAGTTATAGATTTTGTTATACAAAATTTATTATAATAGTTGTGAGAAAGTGAAGAATGGGAATCAAAATGGGTAATGTAGAACATTTAACAGATGTACAGACGTCTCTGCCAAGAAAACTTTGAACACCACTTTCTAAATGGATATATGAACCCTGTTACAGTTTGCTGGCTGCTTTTTCCTTCATATCAGTTGCATTTGCTTTGTACAGCATTTTAATAATATGCATTGTCACAAAGCGGCTTCATAGAAATCCAGAGGTAGAATTATTTTTAGATCTCTAATGAGCAAGCCTGGCCGCATGAATGCTGGTGAAGAAAAACTCCAGAGATGACATGAAACATCGAGAGCAGGAGAACTTGATTTAAAAAGAAAACTCATCCTCATCAGTGTGACACCGGATAGTGGGATCATAAATAATTACTCTGTTACAATTGGACGCTATGAATTCAAAACAGCTCCAAATGCGTTAAAAGGATATTAAAGATAAGCATCATAGTCTTCGTAACAACGTAGGTCCTTAGGTTTAAGTGCTTAATGTGTTGAAATGAATTCCTTATTCCATTTTCCACTACGAAAGTAAGTGTAAGATGAAGACTCCTGACTTTTTTAAGGTAATTAAATTTTAAATGCTTTCTACATGACACCGTTCCACCAGTAACAAGCATATGAATCCTGCAAAGAGTTACTGCCTACAATGCAGTTTCAACTAAAGATCATACAATTATCATAATCCCCCCCTCCCCCATGCTGGTTCCATAATCAAAAAACAGCACTGGTCCCCAAATTCATCTCAGATGAGCTCTTACTGCAAGGAAATCGCTAATGAGACCCTCCCGGAGTAAAACAGACGTCCCTCTTTAAACTTAGGAATGTGCCACCTGCTCATCTCAGCTGTAGTGCAATGTGTCCAGTCCATTAACACGAGTGTGGAGGGTATTCAGCTCCATCCAGGCTGTAATGTTTATAATCTTTTTGTTTCCTGCCAATGGGTAACTTTTTAATGGAAAAAGTTACCCCTTGAAAATAGCCAGGCAACATAATGACTACATTTAATGACATTTAAATTAGTGACATTTATTTACACATGATAGAAACAAAAATGAAACTGTACCTTGGTTTCTTCAATCTGAGCACAATCAAGTTTGGTAAACATGCATTAATGGTTATATATGTCTCTGGAAGGAATTTGCTTAAGGCAGAATAGTGGCTTAGTGGTTAGCACTGTTGTCCTTGGGTCCTCCAGGGTCTGGGTTCGATTCCCGCCTCTGTGTGCATGTTCTCCCCATGCTTGTTTGGTTTCCTCTGGGTACTAGCTAAGGCTCTAGGTTATTGGTTTGGGGATCTGAGGATCCTGGTTCGAGCCCCGCTGTTGGTGGATTGCCAGACACCCAAGCCTGGATATAGAGAATGTAGGTTGCATCAGGAAAACCTGTGCAAAGTTGTTGATTAACAACAACTCTGGTTTCCTCCCACAGTCCAAAGTTATTCCCCAAATTGCCTGTTGTGTGTGTGTGTGTGTGTGTGCGCGCGCCCTGCGATGGCCCTGATTGGCACCCTGTCCAGGGTGTACCCAGCCTTGTGCCCTAAGTCTCCTGGGATAGGGTCCAGGTACCCAGCCACCCTGTATAGAAGATGAGTGAGTGAGAAAAATACATAACACACAAAATGAAATTACTATTGCACTTCAATATATAAAATTTAGCTAAGAAATACCAAGGTCAATTTCTCTTATATGTACTGCTCAGAAAATAAACTGAACACCTGGGGAGCATTCAAGTCAAACCAGGATTAAGTGTTTCCTTGTGTTTTTTTTTTTTTTTTTTTTTTTTGCAGGTACACTACCAGTTATAATTTCAGACATATCTTCTAATTCCATGGTCTTTCCTAATTTTCTTTCTTTCTACATTCTAAAACAATGCAGAAGACATTCAAAATAATGCAATAATCACCTTTGAATAGTTGATATTGAGATGTGTCTGCTAGTACTGATCTTGCAAGAACTATAAGGCTGACCTCCGTATCTTAAAATAACATCTGACTTTTTGTTGCTAATTAATTACCTAATGCCATATGGGTCATTTCACAGTTTAGGAGGAATAAAAAACAAACCAAAAAAACAGTACTGTTCTAGAATGTGGAAAATGAATCGAAACTAGTCTCCAAACCTTTGATTGGTGCGTCCAAACTTTTGACTGGTTCTGTATGTTTCAACCACACAACCCATAATGACGCAAATCTAAGCTACATCATGGTGTAAACCTCCTTGATGCAATTCTAAAATCAACAAAGCCTCAATGGGGATGCACCTGTTGAAAAAAGACTAGTCCTGCTTAATTATCTAAATAATTCTACACAAATTCTATGAACATTTCAAAAACTTGTTCTGGAGACTCATAAGAATATCAAAAATGTACAGGCAGACTAATAGACAGGCAGGATTAGGTTCTCAGAGGGAAAACACCACCTACCACCTAGTGGCTTCCATCATTTTTTATTGAGTTTTCCATACATAAGAATTTACGATAACAGTAATAAAAATTAAACTAAAGTATAAAGAATATCGTCCACTTTCTGCAAATGTTTAGAAATATAATTACTTTCCCATATTTATATACATATATAGAAACAACCAATTACATACACACATAAAATAATCATTCATTAACCAATGTTAAGTAAAAATAAATTAATAAATAAATACAATAATAACAGTAAAAAAAATATAAACAATAATAATAATAATAATAAAATAAAAAATCAGGTGCACACAACAAACTTAAAATATTTGTATACCTTTTTGCTCAGGAAATTGTATAAAAGGATCCACACACTTTGAAACTCTGCTGCCTTTCCCTTAACTATGTAAGTTATTATTTTTTTTTCTCCCTTATCCAAATAAGTTTTGGAGGCATGTCCATTTTTTTTTCCAAGAAAGGGCTATCATTCTTCTGTGACTGTTTTGGATTAAGGATAAAGTCATGTGGATATATATACAGTACCTAAAATACACAGTTTTGCTTGGAAAGGCACTTTTACTCCAACAATTTCAGATATAATCTGAACAATCATTTTCCAGTACTTTTTTTAATTATTGAAGAGTCCCATACGCAGTGAAGAAGAGTACCTTTTTCCATTTAACATTTAATACATGTATCTGGAATGTCAGGGGACCAACGATTCAATCTAACTGGGGTAATATAAGTTTCTCATTAGCCATTTGTGTTGTAATCATTTCATTCTAGTATTAATTGTTTGGTTTTGAGCTTTTAGACACGCTGTTTCCCAATCAGTTTCTTGTAAGTCTAATCTCCATGCCTCTAACCTAGCAATCGAAGATAGAAGGTTGTTAGTAGACATTAAAGCTGTATAGAAAATAGAAATCTGGCCTTTCCCCTTAATATTTAGCAATGTAAGGTTTTCCAGTTGAGACAATGGTGGTTCAGTTAACAGATTCTTATGTTTGGATGTTATGAAGTGTTTTAATTGTAAATAAATAAATAAAAATTCTGGGAGTATCATATATCTGACCGAGCTACTCGAAGAGGTAAGAAGGTTGCCACTTGTATAAAGATCCACTGTTTTCCTTATACCTTTGTCTGCCCAAATTTTAAAACCACCATCTGCTCTTCCTGCTTTAAAGTATGTATTACCCCATATATATTTTTTAGAGTTTTTGGGCTAGCGGAGTATAGATATAGATTTAATGAAAGGTTTCTCAATATTTACCCACGCAGGAAGATCCTCCATGATGAAATAAAACATTGTCGAGCTGAGCTGAGCCTTAGTCCTCTCCTTCCATAAGGCAGGTATAAGAACCTGAGCCTCAGTCTAGATTTTTTGTTATTCCATATGAATTAGCAAAAACTACTATTCAACTCAATGAAAAATACCTTTGGTAAAGGAAGTGGAATAAAAGGAAGGGTAAAAATGTTGGTCAAATATTCATTTTAATTATAGTTTTACAGCCAATCACTGAAATGAGCATCGCCATCCACTGATCCATTAAATCCTTCGTTTTACTTCACTATAGTTCGAAGCAACTATCATTTCAGTTTTAGGGGTAATTTTAACACCCAAATAAGTGAATGCTGTCTTTGTGTTAATAAATTGAGGTTTTATGACTGGATTAGTTCTTTCTTCTTCATTCAGAAAAAAATCGGAATACCTGATATGTTAATCTGTGATCCTATTGCCATGGCTAAAGGTTCTATGGCCAATATAAATAACAATGGTGAAAGAGGGCATCCCTGGCGAGTAAATCGCTCTAGCGAGAATGGTTTAGAAATTGTATTATTTGTTCTAATGTTGGCTATTGGATTAGTGTAAAGAATTTGAATCCATTTAAGAAAGTTCTGTTCAAGTCCAAATCTGGTCAGAGCCTTAAATAAGTACATTATGGCCATTTTATTCGATCAAAGGCTTGTATAGCGTCTAATGAAAACAGTGCTGTATCTTTGGTATTTGATTTTTCATAAATTACATTAAGAACTCTTATGTTATGGAATCCTTGCCGTTTTTGCACAAAACCATTCAGGTCGTTATGAACCAAATTTGGAATGTAAGGATCTAATCTCTATGCTAAAGCTTTACATAATATTTTTATATCTGACCCAAGAAGGCTTATTGGTCTGTAGGAAGAGCATTCAATGGGAGGTTTGTCTGGTTTCAAAATTAAAGTTATTGTTGCTAGCCTTAGTGAAGGTGGAAGTGTTCCATTTTGCTAAAGTTCATTATACATATTTAAAAGTGGGATTATAAATTTATTCTGGAATATTTTATAAAATTCAATCGGTAGGTCATCAGGCCCTGGTGTCTTACCGCTATTAATGTTTTGAATAGTCTACGAAATCTCATTCTCAACTCTAATTCTGTTTTTGCATCTTCTGTTAATGATTGAAATTGATCAAGGAACACATCACTTTCTTCTGAGGCTTGAGATCATTCTGATTTATATAGATGTTTATAAAATTCTTTAAAGGTATCATTAATTTCCTGTGGATCTACTGTTAAATGACTCGAAGAACTTTTTATGCTATTGATTGTCCTATTACACTACATTTTTTTAATTCTCCATGCCAAGAGTTTCCCAGCCTTTTCTCCATGATCATAGTAGGACTGTTTGAGCCATAAACCTTTTGCAGCATTATTAATAAGATCATTTATTGTACTTGGCTTTAAAAGTAACAGGTCTCTTTGCATTGATGGGTCATCCTTCTGATTAGGTTTGTTCTTTAATAATTTGTTTTTCTATAGTTATCTCTATTTTTTGTTGTTTAGATTTGGAGCTAGTGTAACTATTTCACCTCTAATGTATGCTTTAAATGCCTCCCATCTTATGCTGGCACTAGTTTCATGTTTGTCTAATTCAAAGTAATCATCTATTTTACATTCCACAAATTCTGGATTCTGTAGCCACCACACTGGAAACCTCCAGTTGGAGAGTTCCTGCATGATTATTTCTATATGTAAATTTAAAGAGATGGCTGCATAGTCACTTATTACTATAGCATCATACTGACAATCTGTTACCTTTGATAAGAGTTCTCTAGAAACAAGAAAATCATCAAGCCGAGAACGGATTTGGCTATGCCTGAAAAACAGGAATATGCCATTTTATCAGGGATTTCCTCTCGCCATATTTCCACCATATTAATATCCACAATATATTAATTCAATAATTTCCTGGTTTGTGTCTTATAGGTGTCAGAACCTGTAGAATGGTCAATTGTTGGGTTTAAAGTACCGTTGAAATCTCCAATTAAATGAAAGCCATTAAGGGTGGACAGTGTAAGAAAAATAAATAAATAAATTGGGGATAATCTTGATTTGGACCATACATACAGACCAGATTTAAAGAAAGGGATAGGATACTCCCTTGGGCAATTACATATCTTCCTGCTGGGTCTTGAATTTTTTTGTTAACAAAAATCCAAGAGACATTTGTATATAGAATTTGAATGTTTAAGAAAAAGAAAAGGCACACAGGCTAGATAGAAAATACAACAAAATTTTATTTTGCCTTACAAACTGTAAAGGTTTAGAGCAAAAGCATGCAAGTGACATGAAAGACAACCCACAATTCTACTCAAGGTTAAGATACTCAAAATAAAAGCATAAGACTATTCATAGTTAGATAAGATGGACAAACTGGCATAAAATAACAATCACATCCACCCAAGGCTAATTCTTGAGAGGGAATTAGATATAAATGAACCCATCATGCCCTGCTGCTTTAGTGTCTCACCATGAGAGATAGTGTGTAGCCAATTTACAGACTGCTTCCATAAACTGATGTAAATTACAGTAGCTCAAGAAACATTACACAACTCATGCTTCTTCTTAATCTTGTCAGTTAAACACATTTGTATGAGGGCATTCTTCCTTTTGCCTGGTATTTTCAAGAATGGGGGAAAAACTGACTCTGCACATGATTAATCAAGAGCCGAAAGAAGTAGTCCAATGAAGCCTCTTTGACTTGAAACAAATGTGACTATACTGCCACCTTGCGGCGCATTGCCGTTTTAACAGTCCCGGATTTTAAACAATAGGATATATATATATATCCAATAACCCTCCATTTTCAAAATGGTGTTTGAAACAGCAGTCTGTTTTACCTTCCCTGTGTGAATTTAGTCTACATTGCATTATACACAACAACGTGCCTGACTAAAAACTACAAAACTAGTATAAAATTATAACTTTTCTATAAAGATACCCTTAAAATGCTATGTTAAAAAAAAAAAAAAAAAGATACACAAATAAGGTAAAAATCACAGCACCTGGAGGACTTGGTAATTTTGCAAAAAGCTGCCTACTTGTCACAGAGCTCTCAGTCTCACTACATTCCTCCACTGATCACAAGATTTTGGTTCATAGAAAGAAAACTGAAGCTTTTTTTGTGAATTCACATACAAAAAAATAGAAATGTACCAAAAAGGAATAAAATCCATTAAAACTAAAAAAAAAAAAATAAAAAAAAAATAAAAAAACATTCACTTATTTTATTATACACAAGTGATACAAAAATAGTTCTGAGGTGGTTGTAGAGTTGGCAGCTGAACCTTGCTGTAGTGGAAGAGTTAGGTGGTGTGTAGTGTCTCCTGGTCTCACATGATCAAGCAACCTCTCTTGGCACCGTCTCTTGGTGGTTCTCCCTGTCAAGGCATTGGGGGGGGAAAAAAAAGATTAGTATACTGGAGAGTAGGGCCAAGTACAAGAGGTCCAACATGGAAAGTAATAGAACTGAACAAGAAAGACACTAATTCTAACACCATTCTAAAACAAAAACTAATAAATCTCATCACTATTGGGGGAACAAGAGGTGATCATAAAATCTGATGATCTTGTTTAATTTCAACAACAGATTTTAAACCACTGAACAGTTTTTTTTTTTTTTTTTAAAGAACAAAATGTTCCTGTGTGCATGCTCTTGTCCATGACTGTAGTTTGGTCATCATGGCAGGTACTGAATCTCACCTGCTGGAGAAAGAGTTCTTCCTCAATGGCCTCCACTCCATCATCTTCCTCTTCTACTGTGGCTGTCTGGAACACTGTACTTCTTACAGCGACTTCCTGCAAACACCATGGCACAGAGGCTGACTGTACAGTGGCCACTACTGGCATTACATTTTACAAACCAAACACTAGCAAGCAGGGCATTTTTCTTTAAAAGTGTAATTTCTTACCTCTCCCTCAGGGTTGGTCAGGACCACCTTAATGTTCTCACCAGTGCCCCAGGAGCTCTGGTTCTTCCAGATCAGGTCAGTGGGAGGGTTGGAGCTCACACCTGCATTAGATGCCCAGATCTACGATAGACAGACAACACTACACTTAAAAAAAAAAAAAAACTAGCCAACAATTTCCAGAAGTGATCGTTTCTTGAACTACAACTCGGAAGAAATCATTAGGAAAGTAACATGTACAGCACTACTGTTAGAAGTCAAAGCCAATCACTTACAGAGACTTTCTGTCCAGCTTTCAGGACATATTTGGGAGTGAACTTGTAGGTAGCAGAAGTTTCTCCAATATTTCTGGTCAGTTCAAACCCAACCATTGCCTGGTCCTTTAAAAGAAAAAAAAAAAAAAAAAAAGCATGAGTCACAAAATGCACTAAAATCATTAATTTAGACAAGTTTCCCTTGTGCTCCCTGACCTGATCAGAGTTGTTGTGCAGTCGGATGAACTTGCCATCTACGTCAAGCTCATCGATGCAAACGTTGCCAGTGGCAGAAGCTGAGTGGGCGATGCTGACACTGCTGCTTGCTTCAGACTCCTCCACATCTACACGCTTCCTCTTCCCACGTGTGGTACGAACACTGCGGCTGGACGAGGCTCGAGACACGGTCACACGAGATGATGGGCTGGGAGAAAGCTTTAACCTAAAGAAAAGAGCGTCAAATTAAACATACCATGTTAAAACTTCATGTTGAATTAGCATCTTAAACCCTGTGCACAAACATACGAGTGCATGCGAGTTTTACCTCTCCTCCTCGCCCTCCAGAAGCTTCCTGTAGGCATTGATCTCCATGTCCAGGGCCAGTTTGACATCCAGCAACTGTTCGTACTCATCTAGCTGCTGCTGCATCTTGGCTCGGATCTCAGCGATCTCGCGCTCTTTTTCAGCCAGCATCCTGCGACTTATATCCTTCTCTTGAGCCAGAGCAGCCTCCAGTTCACTGATGCGATCCTGCCAACTGCGTGTCTATTCAAAACAAAGACATGAGCGTGTATGAAGACAGAGCAATATGTGGACAAAAAAAAAAAAAAAAAAAAGGTTTGTCATCCAAAATTCATACCCTGTAAACAGTGGCCAAATGCAGCCTGCCTGCAAACACCCTCCTTTTCCATCTTTCACCTAGTTTCCTTGGCCACAATGTTGTTCTGTCCACTCTTCTGTTTACCTGCTTCAGTTTTTCTGTCCCTACTGTACATCTGCTCTCTCTCCTGTCTCTCTTCCCTGCCTAGCACAAAAAACTCTGCACTGCTGAAGCACATTACAGACATTAATCAGGTTTGTATATTAAACCTGTCAAGTTTCAATACAAATAACTTATCTAATTTTTCCCCCACTCACAAAGCAACATTTGGCTTACAAGTTGCTTTTTATGGATGAGTGGCATCTCTGTCCTGGCTCTGGTCAGAGCCAACTGCAGGATCAGAAAGGGGGAAATGTAATCTAAAAGAAAACTCAGGTACGTTTAAAATGGTTTGATTTCAAGTCTAGTAACATCATATTACACATTGTAGTTTTAAAACTTGAACCCCCAGCTTACCTAAACACAGTGTATATAAAAATAAGAGAACCATTTGCACCAATATGAAAATGCTTGAAAAAATATCTGGTACACTGTCTGCCATTTTCTGTCACAATTTCAACCTAGCAAGCCAGCAAAAAAATAAAATAAAAAAATGTCATTTGTGTACTTATGTCACAGTTTGGGTTAGATTTCAGCCCAAAAGGTATAGTTAGAACATAACTCAATAGAAGTAGGTTATTTCCATACAATTTAAAGAATGAGTATAAAAAGGTGCATTTCTTTTTGGGCATTGTCTAATCTTTAATTTCGAAGATAAACAAATCCTTTGTGAATTTAACTAACTGTCTGCACCAGCTGTGCATACTAAACAGGAAGTTCAATACAAGTTGCAGAAAAGCGAGACACTGCTGCGCACTTTGCTTCAACACTGTTGGGTACAATCTTTTAGACAAACTGATTTCACAATATTGATGTGTCACCATTCATTAAAAGATCATTATCATTTTATTTATTTAAAACTCAATGAATAAATAAATTAAAATAATCCCATCAATATAATGTAGGGTCTAATATCCCAGCTGGATCACGAGTAGGGGGTGGGTTGGTATACATACCTCCTTCTGCAAGCTGGCCAGCTGAGCTGCCAGACTCTCGACCCTCAAAGCAGACTCCTTCAGTTCTTCCCGTGCCAAGCTTGCTGAACTGCTGTTCATCTCTGAAGACAGGCGTATGTTCTCCATCTAAAACATACACAGCAGAACTTGATATGATCAGAGTGTGGGAAGGACGCTTGAACTTAATGCAAAGAGGAACTAACAGTGTCTAAGAGGCTGGAAGGAAGTGCAACACTGGCTGTGCAGATGCTGAGAGAGGTGTTAAAACAAGAACAAAAAGTACAGCGCAAAATTTAAAAAAATTTTTTTTTACAATAACAGATAGAACATTTACCAAATGTTAAAATAACTGAACAATACAGCAAATATAACGTGATCCATAATCATTAAGTTAATGTTTCATGCACTACAAAATGTTCTTTTCTTAACTTTGAGAGTAATTTTAAGAAAACGATTATCATAACAGGTTTAGAAGCTCTTTCATTTTAAATGCCAGAATGAGTAATCACTGTAGGACCAGATTTATTACATGTTTACAAAATACATTGTGTGTGTGTGTGTGTGTGTGTGTGTGTGTGTGTGTGTGTGTGTGTCAGAGAGAAAGGGAATGGCACTAAAAAAAGGTAGAAATACTTTCAGTACTCATCACTTCTGCTCATGCAAGCATTGTGTAACATTCTGGACATCCTTTATTGCATTCAGCAAAAATTTCCCCAGCCTCACTATACAGCTACTCCTTGCTACATCACCACATCATAGGGATTTTGAGATTTTTGAGATGCTCACAGAAATTTTTGAACTGTGTGACTAAAGCAGAAGGTTTCATTTGCACATCACACAACAACTTTGGAAATAAATAAAACCTGATGTATTCGACCCTTTCTTTATTTATGGATTTAAAACCTCATGCAACTTGCTTTAATAAATCCTACACAGATCTTAAAAAAATTTTAATGCCTGTGATTTGTGACAAAAAAATTCTGAAAGGATTTTGGGCAGTCATTGGATTGTTTAGTCACAAATCACAGGCATTTATAAGCAACTGAACTGGTCCATTTTAAAATGATCAGAATGAGTGAACCTCACCTTGGCCAGGTAGGTCTGCTCCATCTCTTCCTTGTAGTGTTTGACTTGATCGTCATGCTGCTGCCTCATATCCGCCAGTGCCTCAGCCAGCTTGAACTCGTAATCCTTCTGGTGGCCAGAGTCCACTTCCACCAGACGGGTCTCGTGCCTGCGCCGGGTGTCCTTAATTTCCTGCGAGTTAAACAAGCAGAAAGGAGTGTTTGCGCGTTGTGAATGTTTTACAGTACATATTTACAATGCTATAAAATGCCAACCTAAATGGAGTAAAAGCGAGGCAAGGAACGACAGAATTTTAGGCTTTTCTAAAACACGCATGCTCAGACATGACTATTCCTTTACATTGTCAGAGCAGCTTCATGTCCCCCCAAAGTAGAACACCCAAGATCTAAACATATAATGTGCATCTTATTACAGTTTTTTTTTTTTTTTTCTTCCTCCCCCAAGTTTGCTTCTCAATTGCGCTTTAATCAGAAAGAATACACAAACATTTCATGTTCTTTAATAGCTGACTCACGCAAAGTAATTGTAGCCCACCCCAGGTAGGAAAGCACATGACCCATAATTCAAACAAATCTCTGAGAACAAAATGTATGTATGTATATTTATTTTAACTACAGCTCCATGACTATTAGTCAGCAGGTACGATCATTCAACCAGCTTTTATGCAGCCTTCAACAGTGTGGGGGTGGTTTCAAACTGTTAACTCCTTTTAATGCATTTTGGTTGATGCTATCAGTCTGTAGCAAAGCACATTTCCTGGACCACGCGCAAACAGGGTTGCTGCTACTTTACTACTATTCATACTGATAAGAGAAGACAGAATCACATTACAAAGCAATCGAAATATGATTCTTGATTTAGTATC
>JAQMYJ010000009.1:16969312-16981106 GCA_030014305.1 Clarias laeviceps
CCCCCCCCCCCCCCCCCCCCCCCCCCCCCCCCCCCCCCCCCCCCCCCCCCCCCCCCCCCCCCCCCCCCCCCCACGGGACAAAACTTATTACAAAATAAATGATGCTTAGAAATAAAATCTATGAGTGGGGACCATCATTTACCTCCTCAAACATGTTTTTGCGGAAGTCAAGCTCCTCTACCAGGCTCTGGCAGCGGTTCTCCACGTCCACCCTCAGCAGAGTCTCTTCTCCTAGCTGCTTCTTAGCAGAGACCAGTCCGGCCTCCAGCTAAACATGACAAATGGGAAAGTTCCATTAGAAGGGAGATTGGGACATTATTCCAATGGCAAAAAAACAACTAAACATTATTCCAATGGTTTAAAATAATAATAAAAAAAAAAAGTTTAAGAGGAATGGTGTACCTCCTGTATCTGGGCTTGCAGATCTGCTAACATTGCTTCCAAACCTTTCTTCTCAGAGTAGGCTGTGGCCAGACTGGCCTCCTTAGTGTTCAATAATGCCTCAACATCCTTCAGCCTGGCCTGAGAGTTAGCCAGGTCAGTGTCTTTTTTAGTGTAGCTGCAAACACAAACATAAGACATGTAATCAGTTTCTGAAGACACGAGACCACATTTTGCTAAACAAAACCAACAGTGGTAGAATGGAAGAGTTTCTAAGGTTAAGTAAAAGCACCGAAGGTCAGAAGCGAAGGGCTGAGAATTTACAAGAAATTACCAAGGCACACGATCAAGAACGATTCTGATTGTATGAAGTTTTACTCATGATCTATGGCTTAAAAAAAAATTGTCTATTATTTTGTCTTATCAGCATTTTTTTTTCAATACACAACGAATAATGACTCACAGACAACCTAAAGGTAAGAACCAGTTCTCACAATTAAACATATTCAGCTCTCCAGGCAAAATAATCAATCATACAAGCTGGTAATGAAGAGGGAGAGCGAGAAAGAAAAATTAAATGACAATTTGTTAAAGAGAACTTCCCTGACTATTAGGTGATCTGTCCAACAGTGTGTGACAGAGGCATCTATTCATACAACACAAGTACAGCTTACTCATTCCAGACGAGTTATGTGAATGAAAAGAATTCTCATACAAACTGCTACTCATACACAGGCAGGAAATGAGATTCTTTACCACACATTTGTGGCACTCCATTCTCTGAATGGCTCACAGGGACACACACCAGATTCAGATATTATAGGATTTTCTAACTCCGTTGCGACCATGTGCATTGTTTCTAGTCATGCATTTCAAATGTGTTTATGCATAAACAATTTTTAAAATAATAATAATTATAATTATATATATATATATATATATATATATATATATATAATAGAAACGTGATTCAGAGCAAAGGACTTGGCCGATTTATGTTTCTGCATCTGACTCTAAGGTGGACATGTCTGTCCTCTGAAACAGCATGTGTGCAACCAGACATTTTTGCTCGCGCAATCATTATATTTGTGTGACGACAAATACAGTCTGCTGTATTTGTTAAGGTCCAAAAGAAGGATGAAAGCCAGACACCTTTCTTTAGCTGTTCCTATGACATCCCTACGCTGCGAGTGCCAACTGACGTCAGTGTCCTACGCGTGTGCGGAGGCAAAAAGTCACATGAAATCTGACCTGACCATCCTCATTCAAATTACCTGACCACGTATCAGATATACTTGCTCTCTAGGCCCATATACAAAAGTGTGTCAGATTCAAACATCACATTTGTCTGGGTTCAGACAGCCAATGAATCAATAAATAGATAGATAAATGGATAAAAAGGCTAGTAACATGAACGTAGCCTTATATACGGACTGGTATGTCTCTGTCGCTCTGCAATTACGCCACCAAACCGCTGGTTGGCTGTGGGGTTTGTATGTCATCGAGTCTGCATCAACAACGTACACACAATGGCAGATGAAACTGAGTGGAGATTGTTGGACAATTACTGCAACACAAGCCATCAACTTTCAACTTGATTAAAAAAAAAATGGAGACATGGAAGGCAGCAGAAATGTGATGCTACGAGGTGGATCAATTACAGTTATACCAGACGTATAGTTACATTTCGGGGGAGGTGCACATCAGGGTACCCTGGAGGGCAAGCGTCTTTGCAAGATCTTTGGTGTAGTCTTTGAACAGAAGCATAAATCATGCTTCATGCTCGAGGACCAATGATTATAAAAATAAATATAATTATAGTGTTGGAAATTGGTAAGATTTGGGGAACAGATTATCTGCATTTACATTATTTCTTACGGAAAATTCATTTTGCAATACAAATTTTTATCTTAAGAACTCGGCATTAATTTGTATGCCGAGGTACCACTATACTGGGAATCAAATTCACAAAATTTGATCAGTAATCAAGAGCCCTTACTGCTGAGCCACCACTGTAAAGGTCTGTAGCAATATTGCGAGAGCCACTGTTATAAATCAACATCTAAGCATTTATAAAAATTAACACTGCTTTAGTAGTGTGCCTGAATTGGCACGAGTATGTTGTTATATCATCAAAAACATGAAACGGATGTACACAACATAAACCTGCACTGGTATTTTAACAGCTTTCAGGCTACAGCCAGATCACCGCTCTGGGGCCTCAAACACCGGACTAACCACCACAGATTATGAAACGTACTCGTGTCAGAGAGATCAAATCTCAGCACATGACTGGTAATTGGTTTCATTAACCTGCTAAGATTTTAGAGGACTGACCTGAGAAGCGAACATTGATCTTGGTGTGACTGTGTGAACACTGGGCGCACACACACACACACGTTGCGGCTTACCACCAGATAGAGATAGATAAAGACTTTTAAAAAAATAATAATAAATAATAATAATAAACAACTACAGCCAAAACCTCATTGCTAGGAAGTGGGCAGA
The DNA here is from genome assembly GCA_030014305.1 of Clarias laeviceps. Lineage (NCBI taxonomy): Eukaryota > Metazoa > Chordata > Actinopteri > Siluriformes > Clariidae > Clarias > Clarias laeviceps. Next base: position 16,972,202 of record JAQMYJ010000009.1, read on the forward strand.
GAGCTCAAACATACTTTCATGCTAGTTAAAAGATGTGATGTATTAATATGTTGCTTAATTGTGTAAAAAAAATAAAAAAAATAAAATAAAATAAAGGCATATTCTTCACACATTAATAACTGACCAAACTCAAAGAATTAAAACTTCTCTCTACGTGATCCAAACTATGTGGTACAGACCAGTGGTTCTCAGCTCCGGTCCTTGAAATCCACCTACCGTGTGCATCTTAGTGTTTTTCCACACAAGCACTTTTCATAAGACATATTATTTCAGTGGAGACCGGCAGGATTTTGTGCCTAAAACTAGTGACCAGGCTTGATTCAGTGGCACGCTGCACCAAAGTGCCTGCACACATTCCCATAAAGATTCTTCAAATGCTTCTCTGAAGAAACCCTTAAGGGTTCTATGTATAAACTTAGTGCACTTGTTCCAAGAAAATTTAATTGTCCCATAACTTTTTTTTTTATTTGGTGAATGCAAACTTTTTTTTAGCTAAGCCACATGAGTATTTTATTAGAGAATACAATCTCTGTTGGAGACCTAATGTTTTCATATCCCTCTAATCCAGTGTTTTTCAACCTTTTTTGAGCCAAGGTACATTTTTTAATTGAAATAAATAAATAAAAATTCACAAGGCACACCAACAATCGAAACTGTAAAAAAAAGAATCAACTCTGTAGCCTATATTACGATATACAGCCATTCTTATCGAAGTGTCTTGAACAGGAATCAAATAAACACAAAGAAAAAGTATTTTATGATTTCATATTTCAAATAAAAAGTGCAATTAACAATATACAGTCATTCTTATCAAAGTGTCTTGAATAGGAATCAAATAAACACAATGAAAACAGTCTTTTTTGATTTTTCATATTTCTACCTACTCAGTGTGAAACCTAGGCCTGTTTGGAGGTCACCGTCTTTGCTTTCTTTTGACCTCCATTCCTACTAGTGCCTTCATCTCGGTTCGAATTTTGTCCAGGGCCCAGTTCGGAGTTTACATTTTTCCGTTTGTAAAACTTCTCCATCACCGTCACCGTATTCTCACTAGCCGCAATGCCACCGTCACTGCTACCTGTCACATCCAGGCATCACTAATTCTCATCTCGAAATACAAGGCAGTTAGCTATCTGCTGCCACCTACTGATATGGAAGAGTATGACATGATTACTCTGCCGGTGTAGACAGCGCAGACACTCGACAATGGCATATTATTCGCAGACTTTAGTTTTCAAAAAATGTTTTAGACCAATTAGGTGAAATTGAATAATTTCCCACGGCACATGGTTGAAAAACACTGCTCTAATCTACTCATGTTGTACAGGGCTCTATTTTTACTACACACTCAAAAGGGCAAGTGTGACTGCCTAGGTCAAGCCATTCCACCCACACCATTTTGTGGCACCGAGTACGATTAGCTAACCATGCCAAAAATAAATAAATAAATTTTGCGCTAATCACAGATTCAAATCATCTTGGGATTAGCCATGCTTACTTTTTCGAAATTCCTTGGGAATGGTTTACAAATGACTCAAGTTAATTGTCCCACTCTGCTCAGAACTTTTGGCCCTACAGAGCAAAAGAGGGTGTGGTATCATCCAAAGGAATTAGTGTAAGTAGAGGAGAAAGGGAGTACCTAGCATAGACTTTCACAACAATTTCATGGTCTCAAAACTTTCATAGCTTGTTGCTTGCTTGCGTTTCCCTCTCAAAACCAGGTCCCCCTGTTACTGAATGGTCACTTGGAGTAGCCTTGCCAACAGGCAACTCTAAACATCAACTCAAGAATAATTTTGTTAGCAAATGGATCCTCACTGTTCAACCAGGACAAAGGGACATCTCAGTAGGAAATGGACAACTGACTTAGCCAGCAGACCCATAACATACATGGACCCACAGCTGTTGTGTCACTCCAACATCCGTGATATCACAGCCAAAAAAAAGAAGGGGGGAGAAAAAAAAAAAAAAAAAAAAGCTGCCTTCGGCAACCATATGGAAAGTCTTTGCTAATGTAAACTCCTAAGCTTTTTGCACGCACTAAATCCAGATGTGGAGTTCTCCATCCGGTAACCATTGTATTTTAACGTGCTCATGTGAGATGAATAATGTATTCAGAGAGAACTGAATACATTATTCAGTATTCCCCCTCCTCACACACCCTCTTCTAAGGAGAGTGCAGCACGTGTGCACATCCGGGTGCTGCAAATAAAGGGAGTCTGTCTGACTTTCTTAGGAACAGATGGTAAGAGGGTGCTTTTTGTTTCCGTCAATCAATTGATTTACTCTCACACCAGTTTATGTTATTCAGCCAATACACCTTCTCTGGTGCGAAAAATGTTAATTTAAAAAAAAAAAAAAAAAGGGGGGGGGGGGGTACTAAAACGAGCATACATGGCTTTCATTTTCAGAATTCTCCCAAAGACACAATTCACTTGGAATTTCCTGTAGCAACGCAGACAAAAAAAAATACTTTCATAGGCACACTTCCAGCATGACTCTTATGCTCTACTAAGTCCAATGTAGATGAAAAACACACTGTGGGCGATAGCCCGATAACAGAGAAGATGATCATAAACGCACACTCCGAAGCAGTACACTTTTTTTTGTCTCTTATGGCATCATTAATAACTTATTGGTTATAGCCCTTAAATAAATAAATAAAATGCACAATTATTAGAGCTAGAGATAACCAAGTGTTGTATTAAAAAAAATAATAAATAAATAAATACTGTTCATTTATTTTAAAAAATTGTTTAAGAATAATAAACATTGGAAACAGGATTTAACTGATGCAATAATGTCTGTGTTACCAGGTGTCTTTGAAAGTATTTTAAGAAATTGAGTACCAGTACACATTCCTCGTCGTACTTGCTACAAGAATTATAAACCATTATATGTGTAGGACAGTATATATATAAAAAAAAAATCCTACAAACAAAACAGCTGATTAGAAACTACAGTTCGTCAAGCAACTGATTTAATGATCTAATGAATGGCGTTTTCTAAAGGTGGAGGAAGCTGCACTTGGTGAAGCCCCACTCAGACATGTTCGTCATGACAGAATGACCAGCTGAACAGACAAAACGGAATTAATCCCACTTACTGAAAAGTTTTACTCATGTGAGGCGTCAAAAAAAATAAATAAAATAAATACTAGCTGTGATTTCATATGCATCAAAATAGACCTGACAGTTAGGCATATTAGGGTCACACAAAACTTGTAAACTATAACAATCTTTCTGAGGTAAAAGTTACTAAACATTAATAACTGGCATCACATTCAAATATAACTGACTCAAATTTACTTTAACCAGTGTGCACCGAAATGTGAATTTGTGAGCAAAATTGATCTAAGAATGTTTACTGTTCTTTGTATACCTGCAAAGGGATGTGTGTTGATCTCAAATGGGTATTCTGCAATCAAAGTGTTGATGCACTGCCCTCAAGCTTCAGGACGGGAGTTTTACACGATGTAGTTGGTTTCTCAGATACATACAAAAGTAATTGAAAAGAGTTAACTAAAAGGGTATACATTTTACCTGTTACCTAATTAATTATTAGCTCTAAACCTAATTAGGTGCGATATAGTTTAAGTACTCTTCAGGTCAGGCGATTTCTTGTGAATTACAACTGACTAATGCAAGTGAAATGGTTAAATGTTTATTTCATATTAATTCACACTGTGCATGCATTTTTAAACAAAATGCTTTGCATTTAGTGTTCATATCTTAACTGCCAATTGAATAAATGAACTTAAACCAAAATATAAAAACACCAAGAATGAAAAAGCTGCCACCATTGATGGGCTGAGGACGTTAACTCCTCACGATGTCAGCAATTAATTAGTTAACAAAAGGTCTTGTAGATTCCAACAAACGGCATGCAAGTAAACAAATGCAATCAGCGATGATAAAAGAAGTGGACGTACAAAAACAACCAGCTAACATCGAGATACGTTGGTGTCTGTGGCTAATTAGAGGGAAGCGGTGTGTAATGAGTGGTCTCAGACCAACTTCCAAGACATTTACAGGAAAGATTAGTGTATAAGCCAAGCCTACTACTGACTCTAACCCGTGACCGACCGCACTGTCTAAACACGAAGCTGCTGAAACCCCAAATACAAATACGCAAAAGGAAAACATTTCAGCATTGACTACAACAGCTTGAAAACAGCAGTGATTTAGATTTCTTAATCCTTGTAGAGGACTTTGATCAGCTAAGACGAAAATAAATATTTGAAATGACCGAACTTAAATATACAAATAATAAATTCTCATACCAGCAGGTGTGTGTTATCAGGATAAACAGTGTAATCACCTTTTTATGATAAATGATATTGGTTGTTTTGACCTATAAATAAACACAGTGCTGTAATAACTGTGATAAGTTTCTGCAGTAAGTAATGCACCAAAAAGTGGGCTACATTTTCCCCACACAGTATTCACAGAAAATAAGCCAAGCACAATGTATAACTGCACAATGTTTAGCATGTCCTCACTTTACGTTTATACGTAACCAAAGACCTTAAAGAAATCGGTCACATGGATTAAAAAAAAAAAAAAAAACACGCGTGTCAGGAACTTTAGTTTCTTTCGTTTAAAGTTAGCTTTCCAGTCCAGCTAGCTTGAGGCTGTAGGTAGTTTTTCCCCATCCCCCATAGCCAATAAAGGTGTGGCGCTTGGAAATGTCCAAACTTCACCCGAGCACCGAGTTATGTAATCGTTATCCTGTGAAAGTATTAAATAACGCCTGTGTACAAATAGCAAATAAATCACTGGCACACAGATTAAACTCAGCCTCATTTTCTCTATAATTGCTCTGCAAGTGTGGGGTGACAGCTTGTCTATACTGCTAGCTTTTCACTTCAACGCCGCTGTCACTCCAGCTCCGAACAGACTCCAGCACATACAGTGAGACAGTACACTTGTATCCGCTGAGCGGCCATTCCTGATCAGCTACAAATGGCGGGCCATTTTGAAACAATGTCGTGAGCACGAGGGAGGAAATTGTATTCATTGATTAGAATCACGCGCGCGAGCTTGAGCTTGAACTTAAAGTAACGGCACTCACTTCTGCAGCAGTTGTTCATGCTCGGTTCGGAGTTTTCCCAGCTCGATTTGCAGCCTGGCCCGCTCTTTAGCCGTGTCGTCCAGAGAGCGCCGCGCGTCCGCCAGCTCATTCTCATAGAGAGACTTGAGGCCGGTCAGCTCCCGGCTCCTCACCTCCTCCTTCTCAGAAATCTTCAGGTGAAGAACGCTGTTCTCAGACTCGAGACTCCGGACTTTGTCGATGTAAACGGCGAGGCGGTCGTTGAGGTGGCTGAGCTCCTCTTTCTCCTGCAGCCTGGTGATCCTCGTGGGGCTCAGAGGAGTGCCTGCGCCGGTGCTCGCGCGCGTGCTTATTCTCTGGCCGGCCGGGGTGGAAGTGGCGGTCGCCATGGTAAACTAAAAACAGCTGGAATAAAAGTAAAAAGTAAAATATCCTTAGGTTTTTTGTCGGAATATATTAATTATCTCGACGACGGAATTAGCTTGCTAAATATTTCGGCTAGCACCGCGACGTGAAAACGATTATGACTACGCTTTTAAAAATATATACAGCCAAGTGGTCGATAAATAGATAAATAGATAAAGGCCCAAAGCAGGATAAATTAGGTTAAATAATTACGCAGAAACGTGAAGTTAACATTAAACCATTCTATATCACCCTCAGCACCTGAAAGACGCCGAAGCTAACGGAAGAAAGGGGTAATTGAAGCCGCAAAAGCTCACGCGAATACCTTACTTTGTGTTCCAAACGAATGAAAGAATGGGGTTGACTAATATGGCCGCTTATCAGTATGCGACGGCCACGTGACCCAGACAGACCAATCACAAATCCCGACGCAGCCCAACGTTTGCAACTGAGCGCCCGAGACAAAATTCAAATTATTTGGAATTCAGTTTGCATTGTGCCAATAACACGAGCTGCAGCGCGTGCTACACAAACTTGGAAGTGCATCCATCACACACAATACACTATGATTTATTACTGATTATTGACTTGGATTGCAAGTGTTCAAGTTAACTGTTAAAAAAGAGAAGACGAATACTTATTTTTGTTTCTTATTGCAAATTGTCTCACTTATTTTGTCCCTTAATTTGATCATCTTTAAGTTATTTTAGCTTATTTTATTTTTAACGTCGTATAATGAAGTCGACTTTAATGCATGTTCATTATATTAATAATAACTGGACTGGTTTCCCACAGACTGATCCTAAGACAAAACTGTAACTCACTTTCAGTCTATTTTGCACTGCTTAATTCACTATGCACCATCCGTAATTTAATAATTCTGTATTCTATATATACTGTATCACACAGACATTCATATATGTACATATGCATATCGGATGGATCATGTTATCTTCTTGACATGTCTTCTCCACTGCACAATGTTTGCACAGTTACAATATTTACAATAAATAACAACTGAAGTGAATGAATGTATAGGTCTACCTTCATTCACTTCAGTTGTTATTTATTGTAAATAGACCACTTAATGTTCTTATTGACTTTGTACATGTACTTTACACAATGATAATGAAGTTTAATCTAATCTAATCTGTGCTAATCTAACACCCACTATTCATGTGTATTCTTCATGGAAAATTGCTTTGCCTATAAACCCCAAGATTAATCTGCAGCATACACTGGTGTGAAAAGAAATAAAGGAATTAGCTTTTTGAGATCTTTTAGTGTGATTCACTTTGTCAGACAGGTTCTATTTACAGTAAGTGATTTCTTAATTGAAAAGGTCTGGCAGTAATCAGGCCAGTGAAATTTTACAAAATTTTCCAAAAATCACAGTTAATTCATGATTTAGCAAGGGGGGGTATTTACTTTTTCACATAGGGCCAGGCAGGTTTGGATAGCTTATTTCCTGTAATAAATTAAATCACCATTTAAAAGCTGAATATTGTATTTACTTGGGTTATCTTTGTTAAAATTAGTTTGATAATCTGAAACATTTAAGGGTACAACTTTGCAAAAAAAAAAAAAAATTACAATTCATGAAGGGATAAATATTTTTCATGGCACTGTATGTTGCAATGATAAGATTAAGGAGCCTAATCATGGTGGAACAGTTGTCTCGCACCTCCAGGGTTAGGGGTTTGAATCTTGTGTCTGGTCTGTGTGCATGGAGCTCTCATCATGCTTGTGAGTACTCTGGTTTTCCCTTTAGTCCAACAGGGTTGTATTGTAGGCTGAGTTTCCTAATTGCCCTTAGTGGACTTGTGCTGCTGTTGTGCTTGGAAAAAGTTGGACGGGGTAATCAGGAATAACCGATGGTGTGAAACATGATAATGGTGCCAACAACTGTTCAGTGTGATGGCTTGAATGAAAAATCTGCTTGTATTTGCAATGCCACATATTTAGAAAATCATTTGCTTTATTAATAATGGAATAATCCATCTTAGCTCTTTATTTGACAAATGTGCAGCATTTCAAATGAAAAAGTTTTACTCAAGATTTTAAAGTCTAAAGCTCATCCTTGTAACTACTTTTAAATCAATATAAATGTTAGAGAAACAACATAACAGCGTGTCCAGTTAGGTTCTGCTTATTATTTATTTTTTCTGATGGTATTTTTTTAATAAGACAGTTAAACTGCTGTGAAATGTTGTGTGATAACCAATGCATACAGTTACACACAATAGTAGTAACCATTTCTCTTTCTTCCTCTGAGTTCAGCTGGATCTGTCATCACTGTGTGGTCCACCTGCCCTCAAACCAACATACCAGTCAATCCTGGGTAATTGCTACATACTAAATGTGCGATTCTGCTACAAAAGCTGCTTTGCCAGAAGGAGAATATATATTTTCAAGCTAAAAGATATTGTGTGACGTGAATTATTTCTTGGTTACATTTTCGGTGTACATACATCAACATTTACACAAACACTATGGCATAAAACTATGTTATACTTGGAAATTCACAAGTTCAAACCACTGCACTGCCAGGCTGCCACTTCTGGCTCTTAACCCTTAACTGATAAATGTAAGTTACTTTTAATAAGCATGTCTACCCATATAAATGAACATCATACATAGAGGTCTTGCAGGCCAGACCTCAAACTTCTGGTATGCTTTGTCAATAAACATGACACAGAACCACTAACGTTCAAAATGACAGAATCATTTGACTTTGTAATAACTTTCAAAGATGGAATTCTGTGAATTTTTGTCAGTCCAATGTCTACAAGTACACTACCGTTAAAAAGTTTGGGGTCAAAGGAGTTCAAACTGTTCAAAGGAGATTAATGCATTTTTTGGATGCCTTCAGCATTCCTTTACAATGTAGAAAGAAATAAAAATCAGGAACCATCATGGAGTTAGAAAGTGACCCCAAACTTTTGAACGGTAGTGTATATTCCCTAAAATGGTAATTGTCATTCTGTTAAAAAATCAAAAAAGCCTCCTAGAAACCAATTCATGCAGTGTGTACACATGATGTGTGTAACTGTTAAGTTAGTATCCTAAAAGATATGGTCAGAAAAATATACAAAGACATGAGAAGCTTCATACTGTATATCCTGGGAGGAGCCTCTGTGGCAGAGACTAATAATACACACAGCCACAGGAAAGAAAAGAGCGAGGCCAGTATGGAATGTCACCGGTTTGCATTGCAGTTAGGTCATAAAATGTTCTCATCGATTATGAAAACTCCAGTGCAATTCTTTCTACTAAAGAAAAAATCCAGATAATTTTACTGAAGGCAATCACTCATTAGCAGGTCTATTTTAAAATGATATGGGAATAAACTGGGACGTCCACCTAATATGGACCTAGGACTACTTCCCAGTTGTGTTTTTTTTTTTTTTTTTTTTTGGGTGTGTGTTTTTTTTTTTTTTTTTTTTTTGCT
>JAQMYJ010000009.1:16981116-17006745 GCA_030014305.1 Clarias laeviceps
CCCCCCCCCCCCCCCCCCCCCCACACACAAAAAACATTGAATGTTGAGTAAACAGTAGCTACAGAGTGCTGCACATTGCTGAAACATGCAGACTTATGTAAAACTATAAGGAAATGTCTTTGTTTTATAGTTTAGATGTGTCTACTGTACATGCTACTTTAGAAAATCGTCTTGAGCAGATATCTAATGCACAACAATCCTAAACATGAATCTGATTGACTCTGAGAGGGTGTTGATAAATTTTCTGTAACATGGATTTGACCATAACTCCCACTGTACTCCAAACAGGATGAAACCAATGCACTTGTTCAAATGTGTTCTAAGTAGATTAAAAAGGTGACTTTGAACCATGAAAAGCAGTACTTGTTTTGTTTAATTTATTAACTGTGGAGGAAAAACAGAACACTTTATAGCTAATTTACATTCCTTTTCCTTCCTCTTTTTACCCGACCGTTACAAAGTAGTCAGGTGAATTACCTTTGTGGAAATTAATTACGAAATGTTAAATATAATTAAAAAAGTGGGAATTGTCATGTCTTTAATTGTATTTGTTGGTAAATTGCTGTGAAAGTTATTAAGGTTTGCTGATGGGCCCAGATATATAATATTAACTAGATTATACAGTACATAGCTAGCTAGAACCACAGCATACTGTACATACTGTATAACCTTATAGTTCCTTCACAAGTGGTTGGTTTGATTGTGATACATCCTCTACTTAATGCAAACTGCATAAGATAGTTAACACCTAGAGTAGAGCAGGGCTGTACAAATCCAGTCCCGGAGCGCCAGTTTTCAGCACAGTTTGTAATTCACACACACACACACACACACACACACACACACACACACTGTGCCTAGCAATTAACAGATTTTGAGTTGACGCAGAAGAAAATCTCCAAACTGGGCATTTGAACAGGATTTGAACAGCCCAGACCTACAGCTTTGGAGAAAAAAAAGGCAAGACACGTGACACCACGAATAATGTGAGAGTGGTGCATGATATTTCAGATTCAGGTTAGTATAGGACAACCTAGACAGTTGTAAGATGTGTGTATGGAAAAATCTTCAGAAATGATTTGAAACAAATGACAATTTCGCACACACACCCAGGATATGAAGTAATTATTAAACTCTTTGAAATAGTCGGAGACTCTAAGCAGTCCATAGGTTTATTCTCTTTTGATGCAATAAACTACAAGGACTTTGATTTGGAGACTGAATTGCTGAGGGCACTTTTTTGTTTATTCATGTATAATTATGACTGGCTATGCTGTAATCATGAAATACGCACTTTATACTCCAATTTGGAGACAGAACATCAGTTGTTCATAATATTAGATTAAAACATGTTAAAAAATTAAAAATAATACGAGATGAGATTATATATAGAGCAGCGATGAGCTCATTTTCAATCCGAATCCCACATATGATAACATAACCACATAATCTAGCTATTTTTAGCACAATCACTTTGTGTAACTTTTTTTTTTGTCTCCTCTTGTGATGTCAGTGCGTGGAAGTGTCCTCAAATGGTAATACCAGTTTACAGCACTGTTCTGGTAAACGCTATTGATTGGTTCGATGCTGCATGACAGACTCAGCTGTGTGGGTGTTTTCAGCAGATTTATAACAGTGAAGATGAGTATCGAGGGCAGACAAGACCACTCAGGATCTGAGGACTGTCATTAAACATTTTCACACCGACAAGCACATTTGAAAAGTACAGCTGCCAGCTGCACTGAAACATCGAAGCTGAGGACAAGATGGACAGCACCAGCAATAAAAAGTAAGCTCTATTGTTGTTTTATATGACTTCTTTCAAAATTTTTTGCTTAAGAAGCATCAATTTTTTTTTGTATTTAAAAAGTACACCCTGTTCGTTTTGCCCTCCTCAGACAGTTCTGTGTGTCGAATGAAAACGATGAAGATATAGACCTTGATGACTGGATAGCTCCAGATGCTGATCTGATACAAAAGATGGTCTCTCAGATTGAATATTACCTTTCTGATGAGAATTTGGTTAAAGATGCTTTCCTTTTAAAGCATGTCAGAAGAAATAAGATGGGTTACGTCAATGTCAAGCTGTTGACTTCTTTTAAAAAGGTAAGCCTATGATTTTTAACTTTCTGTTATGGCAATACAGTTAAAAGTTCCACCTTGGCTTTCTTTTGTTTTTGCATGATTTCTTGGAATACCTGGGTAAAAGTATAATTCGCTTTTCACTATGATTCCAGATGAAGCAGTTTACAAAAGACTGGCGAGTCACAGCTCACGCCCTCCGGCATTCATCGACATTAGAGGTAAATGAAGAGGGAAATAAAGTGCGTCGAATGAAGCCGGTGCCAGAATCTATCCTCTTCCAGGTACCGAGCAGACAGCTGCTGGTCTGGAACGTCACAGAACCAAATCCGTCAGAGGATATGGCACATGACACGTCCACACCTCCCAAAAGCACCATGGAGACTGCTATTGCAATTCTGGAACCATTTGGCACCATAACCATGGCTCGGGTCAACCGGCCTGGCAGAGAACTTCCACCTGAGCTTCAGAAATATAGCTACAGATACCCAGAGTTGTTCACTAAGGAGAGCGTACTAGTGGAATATGAAGATCTGGAAGGAGCAGGACGTGCTTACCATCACCTGTCACAATCGGAAAGTGGCATCAAGGTACTTCTGGTGGGGAAAGCTTCCAAGAAGAAAGCTGCAGATGCAGGTTTGGAGGATAGAAGTAACGGTAAAGGGATCTCCATCCTAAACCAGCGCATGTTAAAGCTTCAGACCTGTGGCGATGACTCATCAGCATGCAGCTCCTCTGAATCAGAGTTCGCCTCTTCATCACCTCTGAGCATCCCTCGCCTTTTGTCCAGCCAAGTATGTGGCAGCCCTTCAAGTAGTCCACGGTCCAGCCCCAGATGTGTCCGTGCACCCATGCCAGGCCCTCGCATTTCCCCCCTCTTAGCCTCAAAGGCCTGGGGCAGTCCGGACACAAGTTCAGAGCTGCGAGAGAAACACAAGGTGTGCACAAACCAAAACAAACACTGTCAGCCGGGTGAAAAACGGGCTCTAAATGGAGACACAGCACCACCTGGAGTCCTGCGACTACCTTACGGTCCTGACGGGAGTAAAGGTTTTCATGCAATCATAGTTAGAAAAAGACTTATTCATTTAAAACGTCAGGAACCGGTTATTTAGTTACAATAACTGCCTGTTTGTTATTTGTGCTGTAGATTCATGTCATTTTATTTGCTGATTTTAAATGTGAATGTGTGTCTGTAATGGTTGTCTTTGTATCTTAATAAATTACTTTTGCTCACACTTGCAGAAATGAATACATGGCTAGATGTTTTTTCCTCCAAGAAAACCTTGCACAGGCTCTAAATTACCCTCTACAACCTACATCAACATGCGCTGTTAGCAATCACACCTCAGCTGAAGTACTGAGAAAGACTCATTTACCCAAAATGTGAAGTGCCATGATGATACATTTCTAATCCCAAACACTAATCCAAATCATGTAAATTAGGCGAGGATAAGAAATTGAACATTCATTGATTCTTTCTTACATCTTCAGTAACTGCTTTATACAAATCAGCTGTGGATCCAAAGTGTATAATACTGGCTGAAAGGCAGGGAGGGATACACCCTGAACAGGATGCCAAGTCATCACAGCACATCCTCATACCACTGGTTTCATCACTAATAAAACAGCATGTTTTTTGAAAAAAAAAAAAGAAAAAAAAAAGGGAACACAAAGGCATAAGAAAGAATTCATGATTAGCTGATTAATACTAAAACTGGGAAGTTACTCTAATGAATTTCACACCCTTTCATACTCTTAGAAATAAATGTACTGTACCTTTAGCATAAACCTTTAAACTGTTTGATTACGAGGGGCTTTCAAGTCAAACTGGGAAAAGTGCCTGACATTTACAGAAGATTTCAAGGAATGATGATCCCGGCTGAGTGACTCTCAACCCACTGCATTCATTCCCGTGAATATTCAGTGAGAGGAACGCCTGATGCATGGAAATAGATGAATAACTTGTTGGCAGTTCGTGGAAGAGACACATCTGTCTGTGGGAACTGTACACACAGTCATTCACACCACTTGCACATTACAGGAACTCGGCTGGGAGATACTGCCACATCCCCCGTTCAGTCCCGACCTCTTTCCAAGGCATTTCCACGTTTGGACCATTGAAGTTCCTGGGAGGCCGGTCCCATCAGGGCTTCAGCATCCTGTTCTACGTGGATTGTATCCAGGCACTAGCGAAATGCTAGGAAAAGTAGCAGGGGATTATATAGAGAAGGTAGATAATATAAAAGTCATAGTTTGACTTGGAACGTCCTTCGTAACGTCTAGATTTTAAAGGTGCATCAGTATTAAATTACATTATGCACCTTATATAATTTTAAAAGATGAAATATACACGCATAACATTCATATCTCATACAAGAAAAAAAAAATACAGTTTGCTCCCTTTATTCCTGGGTGTTACTTTCAACAGTGTTTTCCCTGACAGCATTAAATGTGTTCTTGCACCAACTGCCTTGGGCTTCTATAACTGTGGTATAATTTATATGCCAAAGTATCTACATAACAACTCATCAGAATTTGGACCTCGTCACCATGACAACTTTTCAGAGTTGAGCCTGTGCAGCTCTTTGGCGCTACTCCAGTGGTAAAGAGGTTCTGTCTCATCCCACAGACGTTTCAGTAATCATACCACACTTGCTGTATAAAACATGCTCTTTAAGGCAGCGTCACAATTCACCATAATTTAGCTATTTCCTTTTCATGCTAAATTGCAGACATAATTTTGTGATTAACAATGATGCAATAGAGAAAGGGGAAAAAACAGTTACTGGGCTATACTTAGATGAATCGTCATCTGAGCTTTAAATGGACCTTTCAGTTTTCAGTGGGAGAGAGAGAGAGAGAGAGAGAGAGAGAGCGCGCTGTGGGTCAACTGAGTCAGCGATTTAACACAAAAGACAGGAAACTCTCAACTGTTTCGCTGAGGTACACTTGTTATAGGACAGCATATGTCGTGAGAGTAGACAATAGAAGAATATCAGGGGGTGGGGGGGTTACAGACAGGATTCTTCACTCTAAAATATGGACAACATGATCAAATTCTTAAAAATATTATATTATTAACAAATTTTAAATAATGAGAAATTGATCCATTGAGGAATCTTGAAAATTGATTCTAAATAAAACTTTATTTTAAAATATTAGTACTTAAGGATTCAGTAGCAAACAAACCTTACACAAGGACATTTTATTCATCGTCAAAACACTCATTTGATAGGATGAGTATTCTGTATGCTTAGTGTATCTGAATACGCTTTCATTTTTCACAAATACAAATTTAACATCGTAGCTCATTAACAGCAGGCAGAACAAGTGCAACATAACGAAGCATCATTACTACCAGATTGTACCAGATGATCAGAGCATTGCTTTGGATTAAGCATAAAAGTTACTGGTCAATACTTATACAAGCGCCATTAAGCATATTCTTTGTAATATATTTGCAGTAGGGAGTGAACTTAACTATACAGCTTTTAATACAAAAAGAATTAAGAAATTACTTGGCAAGCAAAAGTGCATTGTTGTAATTGGCTAACAATATACAGCATAAAAGCGCTTATTAATCAAAGGCGTCATGAAAAAGGCTGCTTTCACACTAGGTGTTCGAAATGACAGAGAGGGAGACAGCATACAGGACATGGGATACAGTGACAACAGATGCCAAACAATTTAAATGTCTCCCACCTCTGGTAACACTGTAACAAAAAGAAAGATTTCCACTTGTCATCAAGCACCACATATTCACTCACACTCAGCACAACCTTTTTTTAAAAATCCTACCACCACTGTAAATGTTGATTTTTTTTATACGGAAGTAATTAAAAATTATCCAGACTCTGACTATAGAATTTATTCTAAATAACTTTAATACAAGACTAATACATAATTTTTCGACATAATCTCTTTGCTTTTCAATATACTTTGTCCATCTTCAACAACAAACACCTTGTGTGAAAGCAGTCTAACATTTCTGAGCTTGTTAACACACGCACATGCACACCTTCATGCGGTGCAGAACTTGCCATGTCCGGCAACGAAACAGGGGAAAACAAATGACCGTATCCATCACACATAATTGTGAATATGATTGAATCTGCTCAGTCCACATCACTGCACATGGTGACAGCGAACTGTCCAGTCACTGTCTTCGCCGTCAGTCAGGAACACAACCAGCAGCATCAGAAGACCTCCAGGTCATTAGAGGCATAGACTACAGGAGTGTCCTCGGTGCCCAGCGCAGACTCAGACTGGTCCTCGCCCCCGTCCTCCAGAGACTCCAACGCTTCATTCGTGTCACTGGCAAATGTTTCTCGAGAAACGTCATCATGCTCCTGCAGGTCCAAAGTCCCGATCGCTTGCTTCATTTTCTTGGCGGTTAAGTACTTTTGCCGCTGCTTGGCTGCTTTCTTGTTTGCCTTCTTGTTGTTATACTCTTTCTGGTTCTCTTCATAGAATATTTTCTAGGACAGAAAATGTTTCTTTAAAAGCACAGACTATTATTTATGATGTACAGACTGATGTATCTATTCCGTAACACCCTTTTATCTCTCCCAATACATCTCTTAATAAAAATACAAAGCTCAATACATCCTGGACACAATGTCTGCACCCACACACTGCGTGGGTCTACAAAAATTAAGTGCACCTTTTTTTTCAGTTTATTCGCTCTACAATAAAATAGTCATGGCCAAAAGTAGCTAAATTATACACAAAAATGTTTTTGTGTATTGAGACTCCGCCAAACGACATCAGTAACTGTCCTGTCTGTTGCTCTTAATTCACTAAAAGCCTTTACACAGTGAGTGTAAGCCTCTACTAATGCTTTGTTAATTAAGTGCAAAGTGATTAATTAGCATTTCAGCTAAATTTTAGCTAATAAACTGCAACACCTGAAAGAGTATTATGAAGTGGATCAACAGCACTACAGGCTAGTATGCTCTAAAATGCACTAGGATAAAAGAAATTAGAAATTACGTGTATGATAAAGGAATGCCAACCTGAAGTTACGCCTTAAGGAAGCAACAATGTGGAAAATAAGAGAATCTATAAAGACTTAGTCTGTTTACTTTAGTTCATGTATAAAACATAATGCTGTACATGTGAATCATTCTTCATCATCATTCTTACCTTGACTTGATCATGAGTAATACTAGGAGTGTTCTTCAGCAAGTTCAGATAAACTCCTCCAGGCGTCCGCCTTCTACTGCCATCCTATGGAAACAAAACTCACATAAACACTCTTTGGAGCTATCCATCAATATTTCAAACAATGTCAAGCAAAAAGAATCAAGCTCAGCAGCTGCTCAGTGGGAAACTGGGGGAAATTCCCTCAGAAAAAAAATTATTAGAGTCAGAATAATTGTAATAAGTGTATTAACATATTTTAGAATGAATATGCATCATAATAACGGTTAATTACACAATACAAATTAATCTACTAGAGATGGGATATCACAATATCTAGGTGCCGATCCAATTTGCATTGCGATTCTGTAAGTATCAGGGTTTTATAAACATCCTGATTTGATATTACAATTCTAAACAAAATTTGATATTACAATTCTAAACAAACATGACAAAAGAATTATTCACAGGATACGGCGCTGTGTGAATAGTTTAGAGTGCAATACCTGTAGAATTTCAGAGGTACTGTTAATTTTTTCCATTTCAAATGCAAACATTTATAAATTAAAAATGTATTTAAATATATATTTTGTTAGTGTCGATAAGTGAATTGACACACAAAAGAATCGTGATACATAACTGAATAAATTCGACCCCATCTCTATAATTTATCCCTGCTACTAAACAACAAGTCAAAGTAAATAAACAAATAATAAAATAAATAACTAACTTACCACTGTGTAAAGACCTCCATTTTGTTCAATTGTTGCTGTTTCCGACAGAAGCTCTATCGCTTTCTTTGTGCCGATCACATTCACAACGCGCTCTATTAACTCCTTCTTTGGCTCCTTCAACCTTTTTAATGAAGATTAGAGGAAACGGTCATAACACAATACAGCTCAGCAGATGACTATACTGTATTTAAATAAGCACTAAAAATTCCTGTTTGTGAAAAACAGCTTTGGAAATAGTTCAAAACTGTGGAAAATTAACTAAGGTGTCTCCTTACCTATGTGCTATTTCATCGATCACTTTATCTTCAGGGTCGTCCCCTGTGATCTCACATCGTCCTATAATGTCCATCTCAGCTTTAGAACCTAGTCGTTCCTTAACTGACCGCTTCCTCTTCAAATGGACATCACACTTCTCTTCCTGTCCTCCATGCTGCATGTATTCTTCTAATTGCTTGTCCAGCATGGTCTCCATGCCCTGCTCCTCCTCTTGCCTCTCCTTTTCCATCAGCTTACGTGCCAGTAAATAGTTATAGGTCTCACACTGCCGGCTGTCCATAGTGACACCCGCCTCCATTCCCATGATGCCGAGCTCAGCCGCGACAGCCTCCTGGTTTTGCTCCTGCACCACAGAGCCCCAGATGTTATTCACTTTGCGTCCGGAATCCCCAAAAGCTGTGGGAAGTACAGGTGGAGGAACGTTGTTGCACTTCTGACGCTTTCGCCTCCACAGTGCAGCCTCTTCCTCCGAGTCGCTGCCGCTGGATTCGGTTGCGATGGAGCTGCGGTAGCTGGTGACGGATGAAGCAGCCTGAGGACGATCTCTGCTCTGAAAGTGCTGTGTTGAAAACGGTCCTGCAGAAGGCATCTACAGAAGAATTACAACAGACTTTTAAATGTAAAAAGCAACACTATCCTGTAGTTTATACGAGGTTAAGTCAAAATGTATTTGCATTCTGGATGTAGAATTTATTAATAAACATTTAGTGGGGAAATATATATATATATATATATATATAATTTTTATTTTATTTTATTTTTTTAACATAATCACACGAGTTCATGAGATCAGTGGATCCGGCTCATCATCATCATCTTTCGGTGATTTAAGCTAAACAGGCTTGTTCCTAAAACAATCTTATATGCACTTCCTAGAGTACTAAATTAACCAGATAACGACGCGACAGGACAGATCACTTAGCTAGAACCGTTAGTTAGCTAGCTTAGTTGCTCAAGTGAGTTAACCCGGTTAGCTAACGTTACAAAACAAGGTAGCAGTTCTCCAAACACACCACTAAAGCACTGTCTCTAAGAGGTAGGTGCGCGTTTAACTTTATATTCTTACCTGCTGCCGGGCACCTGAGTGCATTTCTGGCTCTGAATCAGAGCCACTTATTTCTCCATCCTCCAGACTCTCCATTGTGTCTCTGTTATTGTGAACCGCCATTTCTCCACCCCGGAAGTTCAACGGAAGTTTGAAGAGCAACGACTTATTCTTCTTTTTTGTTGTTTTAGACGGCTAGCAGGTGCATTACCGCCACCTGCTGGACTCCTCTGCTTATTGGATAAAACTAAACTAAAACCTGTCACTGCATATTAATCTTACGAATAGAAGTGGTTTTCTACATACAAAAAGACGAATGTTTAAAAGAGAAGCCGAATTTTAATTTTACAGCATAATTGGTAACACAGTATTTATGAATGAGAAAGAGAATATATACAGTAAACCTATTAGACAGGGAATTACAATCCAATTTAGCCATTATTATGCTTATTACGAAGTTCTCCGGTGTCATTTAAATAAATTTAATCCGCATCTCGATAACTCGGTAAAAAATATATATTTTTTATAACTTTAAATTATACATTACATGTATAAATAATACAGTATATGGGAATATAAAATAACATCTAAATTGCCTCATTGTAACCATTGTAACGATATTCAATAAAACAGAATATTTAGTCTAGAAACGCAATACAACACATCTATTTGTTTTATGTTATTTGTTCAAATAATGATTAAAAATTAAGAAAGCGGAGGGAAAAAAAAAAAAAAAAAAGTTAGCAGAGGATGGTTTCGATCCATCGACCTCTGGGTTATGGGCCCAGCACGCTTCCGCTGCGCCACTCTGCTTCATATCAAAGTGGGTAGAACGAAGGCTTATGTACATATAGCCAGTCACACACGCACAAAAAGCTTTGGTACTTAAATAGCTTTAAGTACCAGAATATGGTTATTATAATTCCACAATTTAAATTCATTACACTTAATCAAAAATAGGATTTTTTTTTTTACACAATTAATTTATTTCCATTTTTTCATTTTCTCTAATAGGTTGTTTCTCTAACATTTTTATTCGCATGATTTAAACATCTTTTAAACAATCATGTATTATAAATAACTTAGATTGATTTGAGCTCTAGTATGTTATAAATTTATAAAGTGGATTCTACTGGTTTATTAAGTGGGAGAGTGCGGTTTGGACCAATGATGGTACAGGAGTCTGTGTTGCCAGATCCATGAATTTCACATTCACTTTAGAAACTTTTTCATTATTTTGCCAGAAAGGGTCCATCGGCCCTTTCTGGAAAAGTATACAGAATACGAAAAATAAATGAATTATGTACAGAAATATAAACATATCTGAAACACCAACATTTGTTTATATGATAAGATGGACCAAGATGCAAGTTTCATTTCCACCGAGATACAAAATAGTGAAACTACCTGTGCTATCTGGCAAAACTATGATATTTTATTTTTTTTAATTACTTTTCCCCCTTTCTTTTCGTTCCTTTATTAGTCCCACTTGTTGTCGTGTTGTCGCTCTTTGTCCTTTGCACATTTGCACGTTTACTTTAGGCTGTCTTTTTCTGTATAGAACTTGGATAGTTTCTGTTAATTTATAACGTTAATCTGTTTTGTCTCAGCTAGTCAGCTAATTAGGTTCTTAGTTAGTTAGCTAGTTAGTTTTTTGTTAATTTATGTTGTATGTAGCACCTTGGTCCTGGAGGAACATTGTTTCGTTTCATTGTGTACTGAACTGTACTGTATATGGTTGACATTATAATAAAAGCCTACTCGAGCTGCCTTGAGTTTGCTGGGGTGGTAGAAGTGCTGAAGATGCTGCGATTTGCTTTGAGAGTGACAAGAATGGACAGGATTAGGCCTGAGTATATTAAAAGGGACACTACAAATAGGACGGTTTGAGGACAAAGATAGAGAGGGCAGATTAAGGTGTTTTGGACATGTGCAGAGGTGGGATGATGCATATATCAGGAGGAGAATGTTAGAGATGGAGCTGGCAGGCAGGAGAAGAGAAAGGCCCGAAAGGAGGTTCACGGATTTTTGTCACAATGCAGGAGGTGGGAATGACAAAAGAAGAGGAAGACAAAAGAAGAAGAAAAAGAAGATCTATCTGGCAACCTTGGTCTCAGTCACGCGGCGCGCGTGTCTGGCTTTTAGTTCCGCACATGCGCATTAGTGTGTAATTGCTCCAGCCATGCAGCGCACCCTGGCCTTTACTGCCGTCCGCCACATTGCACTTCGCAAAAAACTTTGGTCTTTGACTCTCCGGCAGACTGCAGCCATGTCTACACTTCTTATCAATCAGCCGAAGTATTCCTGGCTGAAAGAACTGGGTCTGAGCGAGGAAAACGACGGCGTATATAACGGAAGATGGGGAGGTAAAGGAGAGGTAAGGGGAAGATCAGACCAGGACAGGAGACAAGAGCTAAATATGTGTGTGTGTCAGAGAGACTGTGTGCACAGAGGCCACGTTCAGGCCTGGCATTCTTTATTACTGCTTTAACCTGAATTAGTAATTGTTTTGCAAGCCCTAGGCTAACAGTAATATTTGCTCTGCAGCTGTTGCATCATTCTTTGTAATGTGACAGCACAGCAGAAGTGAAGCTCGAAGCACCAACAACCTGAACTGAGATTATTAACATCTAATGTCTCAGTGTAAATGTGTGCACTGTGCTTGTGTGTAAAATCTAGCAGTGTGTAGCAGTAATTCAGTGCTGTTGCATAATACTAGTGGTCGACGTAGATCTACAATTGCACTGCATTACACAATCATTTTTTTTATTTTTTATTTTTAAAATCTTCTTGCAGCTAGGTATCTCTAAAATACGCTAAAATGTTTTTGACACTCTTTGAACATATTATACATTATATAAATGTGTTTAGTGCCATCTTGTATAACTTTTTTTGGGGAGCTCTTACTTTTGCCCATTTCATCCTCTTCTTACATGACATGTGAGAGAAGGCGTGTCATTAGCTGGTAAAGTTTCAGGGGGTGTGGCGAGTCACAAGAAAATCACAACAGACCAAACTATTTACAAACAAAAAAAAGGGGGGGTATTAATGTGATGAGTTGCAAACCATGCAAAGGCATCACGGATTGATCAAGTGGATGTGTTTAGACAGTTTTGTCACTGTCTCTGTGTACTAATTATCCCCCGTCTGACCCTCCATGCAGCCTGGACCTCGCCTTGTGAATTCCTTACTTGGAGGGTTCTATAATTTTCCCTACCCTGCTAGGATTTTTCTACCAGTAGCGAAAAAAATTTATAGTTATATCAGTCCGTGCTACTTTCTCATTATCTCCAATCTATAGCTTTAAGTGATCCTAGTGCTGTAAACAATATTGGGGGTGGTATTGGGTCCGTCCATGTGCCATCCGACACATTAGACTACGGATACTTTACCTTTCTGGGGACATATCCATCATTTCTATGGCGGTTATTTTAGGGGTTGGGTTGTCATTGACACACTATGGCAATTTGGGAACGGCAAATAGCCTAAAACCCACAAAGCACGGGGGAAACATGCAAACTAAGTGCACACAGACCCAGAGGCGGAAATCGAACCTGGAGGCACAAGGCAACGGTGCTAACCCCTAAGCCACTGTGTTGCTGCATGAAATATGTTACAGTTTTATCTGAGGAAGCATTGTCTGATATAATGGTAGCACTTGTGTTGTTTTTAATGTTATTATATTAGTAAAATATAATCCCCATCGTTTTAACAAAGGTAGCACTTGCTGACATGTTGATTTAATGTTAAATTTATTAGTTGACTGTTAAATTAACCATGCAAATAAAATTAAATGTGCAATAAAACACAAACTTAGCAGAGCATAGATTTATGGGTAGGACATGGCATAGATTTATCTACTGGACATGGCATGCAGTTACATCAGAGATGGGCTGTGTTTCAATTACAGTAGCGCACAAAACTTGAGGATATTGCAGTTACTTTGAAGAAAATGCAAGAGTTTGTAGTTTTAGTTTTTTTACAAAAGCCGTGGTATATTTTCGAGGAATTTTAGACCATTAAATGTTTGCAAGTTGACCTTCAAAATTTTAAAAGTGTGAATTGATTTTAAATCCCAAAAAAAATATTTAATTTAATGAATCAATTGATCAACAATCGCACATTTAATAGCACAGCTCTAGTTTAAATTGTGCAGTCCTGTTTTTAATGTGATTTGTTGTTGAAGTTTTGCATGTCCGGTTATTATCCTATTCTCCTAGGTGGTCACATCATACTGTCCTGCCAACAATGAGCCCATCGCCAGAGTCAGACAGGTAACTTTACTTCTACACACAGTATCATATTCCATTTCCTAGAACTCCAGAACCCATGGGTGCCTTAAATGCATACCAGTAACATAATCATGCACTTCGTGATAGTCAAGTACTGTTCTGTACTTTTAAAAAACAAAACAAAACTGCAGACACATTTGAAAGGCTCAATGTCTTTTGAGTCACTTCAGAGTGGTAAAGCTGATCCCTGAATTTGAAAAAGAGCTTCATGTGTGAGTCTTACGCCATATTTATGCTACAGCATCAAGTCTACACTGAGGAGATCGTTAGTATGATGTTGAACTCAATTAAAAATGGAAGTGTAGAGAAAGCTGGAAGTGCAGTGCTACCAGGTGGACCAATCACAGTTGTTACAGTTGTTACGGTTTTCGTTGCCTGATATGTAGTTAAATTTCTTCAGAGGTGCACCTCTCCGAAAATGTAACTTGACACAGAAGCATAAATCAGCCTTTATACTTTGTGATAATGAATGTGTAAATAGGTAAACGTGTATGGCAATATCATACAGTCTGATCTTTGTTTGTAATCAGGCTACCCTGGCTGAATATGAAGAAACTGTACAGAAGGCACGGGAAGCCTGGAAAGTTTGGGCAGATGTAAGTAATAAATTGATGGTTTACACATACTTGTTAATTACTATTGTTATTGCATTTATTGTATCTGCCAAAACTTCGGCATTTAATGCAGGTCAGCCCACCAGTCCCCTTCCCCAGGACTTGCAATTTTTTCAAAATTTGGAAAGTCTGAATCGACAGCCATATCTCCCTCACCTTTGCAACCCCAAAGTCCTCATACCCCCCCCACAGTTTTGGGGCTATGAGAATTTGATTGGGACCTACACAGAGTCCCTTTTCTCAACCCCCTCCACTCACAAACACTCTGTAAAGATACTTGGCTTATATCCTTTAACAAAAGAAAGTCTTGCTTTTAATTTAATTCCTACACCAGCATCTCTAACAATAATTCACTCAAAGGCTCGTTCCAAGGGAGTCATACGATCCATGCTTTGCATAATCTTAAGTTTGATATTAAACAGGTTAAAGAGCACATTACTTAATGTCAATAACAGATTATTTTTCTGTAACAGCTTGTGTCATGTTTTGTTTTTGACTTGGTCTTCCTTTTGCTTTGTTGACTCTCAACAGATCCCTGCTCCAAAAAGAGGCGAGATTGTAAGACAGATTGGAGACGCTCTGAGAAAAAAGATCAAAGTTCTTGGCAGCTTGGTACACATGGATAATAAAATCCCTTATTCAATTTGAATTAAAGGATATATGTGGGCTGCTGTGTGAGATATTTGTTGTATGTATCATCAGGTGTCTCTGGAGATGGGGAAGATCTACGTGGAGGGGGTCGGCGAGGTGCAGGAGTATGTCGATGTGTGCGACTACGCTGTCGGACTCTCCCGTATGATTGGCGGTCCAGTTCTGCCCTCTGAAAGTATGTCGCATCAGTATGAGTGAAAGCAGTGATTCAACTTTCCAGTCACTGTGTCTGAAAGGTTGAGAGAGGTGAAAGTGAGACATTAAAAAGGTTTTTGGTTGAACTAACTGATAATAGTTGACCAATTCACCTTTTTCTGTTATAAAGATCTTGATGTTGCTTTGATTTGGGATCATCCGTCACATCATGCTTCTAGAGCTTTATTTTTTGCATGATAATGTACACCAGGCTTATGTTGCGTATAATCACATGATGTTGGATATAGAAGATTTTTGGATGATTTTGAGGAAATAAATACAGGACCGAGCATTTGTCTCAGCTTTTTTCCCAAGCCATCAATTCTTTGGTGGGAATCAATCTCAGTTTGTGTGAGACGCGTACAATGGTTTCACATTAGAATCAGGATGGACATTTGTATTCAAAGAAGGTCAACTCTTTTGCATTGCATTGTGGTTTTCAGGACCAGGCCATGCCCTGATTGAGCAGTGGAACCCTGTGGGTCTGGTGGGCATCATCACAGCCTTTAATTTCCCTGTAGCGGTGTACGGGTGGAACAATGCTATTGCTCTGATCTGTGGCAACGTCTGCCTCTGGTGAGACTACACTAATGAATTAATATTAACACATGGAGTAAAGTAGCATCTATGGTTGGATCATGGTGCTCACAAAACCTGGCTGTTAAACGTGATTCCTTTTTTTTTTTTGGCAGGAAAGGAGCCCCGACCACACCTCTGACTAGTGTAGCAGTGACAAAGTGAGTGTGTGTGTGAGCAGTAGTTTACCAGTCCAGATGTGCATTGTAATGAACAGCCAGAAAACTGTCAGAATTTATGTCCCATCATGATTGTGTGTGTGTGTGCTGGCATTCAGAATTGTTGCTGAGGTGTTGGAGCAGAACAACCTTCCTGGTGCTATCTGCTCTATGACTTGTGGTGGAGCTGACATTGGGTAAGTGCACAGTCACTTACCCACTATACTAGACACACAGTGAGCTTTCGTAGCTTTAACACATAGACCAGTTTAAAGATTTATGGACGTGATTTAAAAAAAATAAAAAAAATAAAAAATCGGTTCCTGTTCAGGTTTGACATGCAGCTGTTTTAGATACACAAATGTGACCTATTTTATCTTGTTTTTAAGGCGCATGCTGCGAAAGCATATGTAAAGCACAAACAAGTCATGGAAACTATTGTCTTTATTGATAATCAACGCTTGTTGACACATCGTCACACAAATCCATGTCAGTCCTCCAAGTGACATTTTGATGCCTTGTTCCTTTTTGTAGCACAGCCCTTGCTAAAGATGAGCGGGTCGACCTCGTGTCTTTCACCGGCAGCACTCATGTGGGCAAACAGGTAGCTCTGATGGTGCAGGAGCGGTTCGGTGAGTGCACCGTTTCATTCTGCCCGAGATATTTACTTCAGCCTACATGATACTGCATAGTATGTGCACAGCTGTGTCTCGAATTTAGGACATCTTTATGATGTCTGTTATCTGTTTTTCCCTTTAGGCCGACAGCTGCTTGAGCTGGGAGGGAACAATGCCATCATTGGTAAGTTGATCATCAAGAGGTTTGGATGAGGCACTGCTACTTGTGTAGTTGGTAGACTGAATAAGCCTGTTTTATTGTTGCTGTTAGTGTTCGAGGACGCTGACCTTAACCTGGTAGTGCCCTCAGCTGTCTTTGCCTCGGTGGGAACTGCAGGGCAGCGCTGTACCACTACCAGAAGACTGGTGAGTAGCATTTAAGTGGCAAAAAAACAGATTTGCAAAAGGAAATGTAGGAAATATTATGATGTTACGAATGAAATGTAGGAAATATTATGATATTGAGATAAGAGTCTGCATTTGGGATGTACTCGTGTTATCTACCAGCGTCACAAATTATTTTCATTTCAATCAGGAGACACTCACTTGAAGGTAAAGATGAAATGCTAAACAGGAGCAACTACTTCTGTAATCATAAAGACTTAAAGAATACTGTGCTCATTCTAGGACTCTTATTCACTATATATTGAACACATTTTACAGCACTGTCTGAATTTTAGGATACATGTACTAAGTTTATAAAATACATTTATAGAAGAGTAATAATTCATAATCACACTATTATCTCTTATCACCTTGAAGAAGATGGGCTTTGTACAGTATATAAGTTGCCTGTCGCCATTGATGGCGTGCTTATCTAAATCTACATCCGGATTACTGCTTAAAAAAAAAAAAGATATTTAATTACAATCAGATGTGCCTCCTGAATGGTTGGAATGAAAACATTAAAACATATGACTGGTAGAAAGAAACAGTTACAGCTAAATTAAAACAAAGCAGTTCTATCGATTAATTTTCATTTAATCTAATGAGCAATGCTTTAGTTGTTGGTGTCTCTTCCTTTTTTCCCCCCTGCCTTGTTCACTAGATGCTGCATGAGAGTGTTCATGACAAGGTTGTGGAGAGGTTAACTAAAGCCTACAAGCAAATCCGGATTGGCGACCCCTGGGACCGTAAGTTAATTTAAGCTCAGACACTTGAAATCCTTCTGCTAGTTTGGCACAAATACAAGTAAATAGATGGGTGCGAGGGAGGGAGGGAGGGAGGTAGGTAGGGAGTGATAAGAATGAATGGCCCCAACATAACATATCATGATGCTTATAGGATCACGATGAAAATCAAAATGGCACCTAGGTTTCATGATTTTATATTTCTGATTCTCTTACAATTTTATAACCTCGAACCATGTACAAAAAAGTACAAAGTAACTTTTTAAAAAGTAAAAAAAAAATTTATCTTTAAAATTCCATTAAACAAACCAAACTACTGTTTGAACTGAGCACTATGTATTTCTGGAATGTCATTTGCTGTAAATTTTCCTACCACACAGGATGCTGTGCTGCCTGCCAATGTGTGAACATTTTAGACCGTGCCATCTGTAGGACTATAGAGGAAACGGCACTGTTTCACCACCTTGTATACAAACTCGTAATTCAAAAATCAATTTATTTAGATCTATTTTCCCCCTCACCCATCTCTAGTGGGTAGATCGGTAGGTAGGTGGATGGATGGATAAATAAATAAATAGTTTTACGCCTATAATAAATAATATGATGTCAAATGTCCCTGTAATTCACAGTATTACTCTGCAATGTAATCTGGGTAGAACTTTTTAGCCATAACCCACTTCGCCAGGCTGATCTGACATGATTGTGGTTAAAAGGCACCTTTACATACATAGATTTAGCAGAGAGGGTGAGGACTGTTGAGCCACTGCCCTCCCCTCAACTGTGTTCTCATCATGTCTTTGTTCAGAGCAACAGAAGGCTCTAAAAATTAATACTCCTTTTAAGTTTCATCGTGTTACAATGAAAAGAGTCATGCCACATTTTTGTCAAATCCCTTCAAATTAAAGTTAAAAGTCTCGACTTTGATCTCAGTGTTTCATTTCAAAATCAGTCTGGTGTTGTACAGAGGCCAAATGCCAAAAAGCTTATCTTTGTTGTAAAATTGATGAACCTGGCTATATTAATGCAGTTTTTGTTTATACACCATAAAAATAGCTTATTATAAACCGATGATTACGAATGCATGGGCATTTCTCAACAGCTAGCACTCTGTATGGTCCCCTGCATACCAAGCAAGCTGTGGACCAGTACCTGGCAGCCATAGAGCAGGCCAAGAAGCAGGGCGGCACTCTGGTTTATGGTGGAAAGGTACAGTTCTGCACCATAGATTGTGTCTTATATATGGTAACAGGTATAGAAAGCAATTGTTTTTGTAGATATGCTGTGCATGTGTTCCACTTTTACTTTGGAAATCATATTGCAAAACCGAATTTCACCTCTGTTTGCTGGTCAGGTCATGGATCGCCCTGGTAACTACGTGGAACCTACTATCTTCACCGGTCTGGCACATGATGCCCCCATCGTTCAAACGGAGACCTTTGTGCCTATTCTGTATGTGATCAAATTCAAGGTATGATGTTTAACCCTCTTTTTGCTGCAAGCACATGTTGTTATTTTTTATTTTTTATGTTTCACAAATTTTTAATGTCCTTTTAGACAGAAGAAGAGGCATTCACCTGGAATAATGAAGTCAAGCAGGGTCTCTCCAGCAGCATCTTTACAAAAGACATGGGGAGAGTGTTCCGCTGGCTAGGGTATGTGAAGTCGATACATATTTGAACTCTAATGTTTAATATAATGTTCAAGTAGTTTTTGGAGACTGAGAGAGGATTTTGTTTCCCACAGACCTAAAGGCTCAGACTGTGGTATTGTGAATGTCAACATTCCAACCAGTGGTGCTGAGATTGGAGGAGCCTTCGGTAGGTACAGATTTCTTTTTATAATACTAACAGAAGCTGCTGTGAGGAACAGCTGATAAGCGTGTGGTTTTGTGCGTACAGGAGGCGAAAAGCACACAGGAGGTGGACGCGAGTCAGGCAGCGACTCCTGGAAGCAGTATATGAGGAGGTCCACATGGTATGTGCACACAAACATTCTCTAGCCATGTAACAAGAACTTTTATTAGTTCCAGAGGGAAATTACTTACATACAGTATTATCTTTAAGGCTGACCTAAGCTTGAAATTGTGTGCATAATGAAGATATTTTTTTCCCCCTCACACAGCACCATCAACTATAGCAAGGACCTCCCACTGGCACAGGGAATCAAGTTTGAGTGAACTGTAACTAATACTGTTACTTGGAAAAAGAAAACAAGTACATGATTAAGTATACAGTGCATTAATTAACACAGGTTTGATTCCAAAATATCACACACAAATGTGAATAAGCAGTCAATCTCTCTTTCTAAGTCATATTAAGTTTATTTGTTTATAGCTTGAATTTGTTAATGACATTTGTCTGGGAAAAAAAGGATCCAGAATGATACTTTAAGGGGGTTTAAAAAGCACTTGTTGGTTTCTTAGTGTGGCTTTTAATGTTGATCCCTATCAAAGTAACATTGAGATGCCTTGTACAAATAAATCATGCCTTTATTTTTGAAGGAAAAATTTCAAGTCTGATTTTCTTAAGTTTTTAAGCTAAAAGTGTCAAATAATTGGACTAAGGAGATTGCTTGAAGAGCTGCCCAACATATTATTAAAACCTGTAAAACCTTTGTGAAAGAAATGTGGTTGGAAAAAAAGAAATAAATAATGAATGGAGATCACAAACGTTTGGTGAAGTTACACCATTAAAAAAAAAACTTGCAGGATCGGGACTAAAGAGTTCTGTGGCCATAAGGAAACCATTTTTAGAGAGGTTCATCAGGGAGGGGAAAAAAGGGTTCAATTTGCTATAAAGACTGGACTTTGGATCAGTGGGAAATGGTCATCTGATCTGATGAGTCCAGATTGATCCTATTCCAGAGTGAAGCGCCCAGTGTACAAGCCTCTGGAGGAAGTGGTCTGATCTGGGGTTACTTCAATTGGTTAGCAACATCATGTGGCAATAAAATGGAGTCATCTGATGATCTGAATGTACTGAAGGACCAGGGTATCACATCAATGGAGTTTTTCTTCCCTGATGGCACAGGTATATTTCACGAAACAAAATGTTAGTGTGGTTCAGGGACAATGAGGAATCATTTTCACACATGATCTGTACACAACATTGGACATTGTAATTAAAACTAAAGGTGTTTGATGAACTAGAGTGGGAGTATAGAGCTTAATTTTGTTTCCTCTGTGTATTGAAGCTAAAATTGCTGTTTTTAATATGAAATCTGCTTGGTGTATTTGCGCACAAGACAAAATTTTAACACAGTCAATCCAGCAGGGGGTGACATTGCTGAAGAATAGTTACTGCTGCTCAGAAACGTGCAATAGACACTGAGAAGTGTCATCCCTGTTACAGCTGGGTGCTTGGAGTGCCTGATTTTCCTGCCTGTGGTTGGATAGGACTAGCAACTGGCCTGTGGTGGACCAGTAACACGCAGAGGGACGAACCTGGATTTACTACAGAAACTCCTAAATCAGAGTTTAGTCAATGGAATATGTATGAAAGTTTCAGTATCTCACAAAAGTGGGCACACCCCTCACATTTCAGCAACCACTTTTTTATACGTTCTCAAGGGAGAATAGTATAGAAATGAAAATTAGATATCATTTAGATTAGTCAATGTGCCGTTTGTATAGCAGTGCATTTACATGTAGGCATTTGGCACTTGACACCCTTATCCAGAGCGACCCTTATCCATATCTCATTATACAACTGAGCAGTTGAGGGTTAAGGGCCTTGCTCAAGGGCACAACAGGGACAACTTGGTGGTCGCGGATTTGAACCTGGACCTTCTGAACCATAGTGCAGTGTACTCACTTTTGTTGCCAGCTATTTTGACAACATACAGCCATAATTTATTATGCTATTTTCAGAGGACAGTAAATCTATACAACTATACAGGCTGCACATTGACTTCTCGAAAATATATCCAAGTTTCATTTCTATAGTGTTGTCCTTTGAGAAGATATACTGAAATGTTTGCTGAGATTAGAGGGGTGTACTCAGTTTTGTGAGTGGTTGTATATAAAATCGCTTGCTTACAAAGTTGCCTGTTTAAACAACTAGCATGACAGGATAGTGAAGCCAATTACATTTTAATGTTCATTAGTTTGTCTATAACTAAGACCTCTAAATAGATTTTGAAAACTAAGCTGAAACATATTCAATCTGCTCTTAATGTACTTTTCATGAAAATTGGACAAGTTATATGTAAACAATACATAAAAATATAAATTAATATTCTTTAAAATTCTTCCTTTTCTTGTTGTGTCGCCTTTAGTTTCTGCTATATGTGTATTTTAAGTGCTGGGTTCAAGCCCCTGAACCCACAGTTAAAGTATTTGTCAACTAATATCAATTTATAAATGTTTTTTCATGAACAATACTATTCATGGCTTCCATTAACAGCCAAAATCTTATTGTACACATATACAGTAACTAATGAGCCTAATCTTTGAATAGAATTGAATAAACAATGTCTACAATGTAAATCTGAAGGAGTAGTGAATTTTTTTTAGGGATTCCTTGGCAGAGAAGTTTAAGAAGCCCTATTTTGTGTAAAAGCTGGCTTAACACAATTGCTAAAAATTAACCTTAACACATTAGGGCATATTATTTCATAAATAATAATAATAACAAGCAGCAGCACTACAGCTGTTCTAAAAGATGTTCACTGTGCGAGCAGAAGCAGGTCGTTCTCTCCCGTCACAATGGCAGGTGTGTCAGTGAGCTCATGCATGCAAAAGTGTGTATTCAGCTGTCCGTTGACGTAGTTTTAGCAGCAGATGTGGTGGCTTCACACGTTTCAAAGAAAACACATTAGGCCTTGGTATTTGGTTTGACGTTACTGGTAAAGTCTCAAATTCTGTAGCTTTAAGTTTCTGATTTTACAGAAATAATGTATTACCCACCAGTGTACACGGACACAAATTATAAATATTTTATTGACAATCTAAATTGCAACAAATTGTCCAAAAGGTACATTTCTTTAGTAATCTGATTTTATTTCTGAAATGTTAAACATACAAAACCCGAGTCCTTGGGACTCATTTATTCTCACTAGCTTGAAGCTTTTCAATTCTACAGTACTAAAATATAAAGCTTATTTCCCCCCTCTCCATCGGCCCCGCTTAAAATGCCATATTGATTTTTTTTTTTTTTTTTAATTAAAAAAAAAAAAAAAGGGTCCAATCCTGAGTAGAGAGAAAGGCTGTGTGGTGTGGCTATTGCACAGATAAATGTCTTCTTCATTAAGTCTTTAGAGCCTTTTTTTTTTTTTTCCCCCCCAAAGAAGACTTTAAAAACAAGACACTCAGCTCCCTTCAAGCAGCTTTCGTAGGTTCTTCTGAATCTGTGAATGAAAGAACAGCACTAAGGTCAATGAGAAACTGGGGCAAAGATTTAAGAATAACTGACATTTAATAGTTTTGAAACATTTTCAAATCTGTTAGGCCAGATTGTGTTGATTTATTTTGTTTAAATTATGGCAACTTTGACAATAACATTGGTTTTAATTGAAATTTACGTTTTAAGTTTATGTTGATGTGTTTGTTCTATAATGGTTGTTTTCTATAGTAACTGCCTGATTCATACAGTTGTCCATTTCTATTTCTCACGGTTTATCATAAACTGATTAAGGAGCTTTATAAAAACATCCTGTTCTAGATTTATTCTACTTTTACAACAACTTCCACTTTTCTGGGTATTTATGGTTTTCCAATTCATGTCAGTTCAAGGTCTTCATTGGGGTTGAAGTAAGCGCTCTGTGGAGGATTTGTTCACTATAACATTACAAACCATGTCTGAATGAAGCCTTTATGCCCAGAAGCAGTGAATGGAAATTGTAATGACTTAGTGGAACAAGACGTCCTTTACAAATGTGTGCCTACAAAGCTGTGGCCCAAAAATCTTAGACTGAACTGTATACACACACACTCTCGCGCGCGCACACACACACACACACACCCACTCTCGCGCGC
Source organism: Clarias laeviceps (assembly GCA_030014305.1). Lineage (NCBI taxonomy): Eukaryota > Metazoa > Chordata > Actinopteri > Siluriformes > Clariidae > Clarias > Clarias laeviceps. Next base: position 17,004,606 of record JAQMYJ010000009.1, read on the forward strand.
ACTCAGGGTCAGCCAAAAAAAAAAAATGTATACACACTTCATAAAAAGAAAAACTTATATAAAGGTAATACTTTAATACTAAAATTAATTGATATGCATTATATTTTGATATATATGCTATTAATTTAATATACATTACTTTTCCTGAAGTGTGCATACATTTTTGTATGTATATGAATGTATGCATGTATATGTATGTGTGTATATGTATGTATATGCTTCTGAATACGGTCATTAAGTTGTTACATGACATATATGGACTTCAGGATGGTAACACTACATCACACCCATAATTACTCGTCAATAGCATTAGAGTCGGTCATGTTTTTATTCCTTACATAATGATATTGGAAATAAGCCAAAGTCCTTGATGCCATCACAAGTCTTAAAAGATCACTTTATGTTCTAAACACCTATACCAGATACTTTGCTTTTTGCTTCGGCTACAATACATATACACCCGCAGATGTTTCTCTCATCATTAAGATTATTTAATTGAATGTTCGATTATAAATAGCAGGAAAAAAAAAAAAAACTCCAATTAACAAACACACCTTTGCTAAGTGTCTGGAATCCTACCTCCTTTTCACAGCAAGATTATTGACCACAAAAGAAAATAAACTGGTTCGTCTTACCATTGTTGTTCAACAGAGAAACCAGACTGTAAATTATCTAGTAGGAAAACTAAACCCTGATGTTATTCAACTCTACAATTAAACCAAATAGTTCACTCACCTTTTCTAACTTAAACAGGTTTGTGGACAGCTCGCCATAGATCTCTGCGCTAGACGCTGGTTGAGACTGATAATAAAGTGCGTTCCTGTATGAGGGGAAAAAAAAAAGTTTCAGGTTGTTTTAAAGTAAAATGAAAGTAACAATGAAAGGAAGTCTGCACTGGGACAAGTCTAGAACACTGTTACAAAGAGTGTAGTGTATTAGAATTAAGATCAGCTTTAACAGAAACACTGATATGGAAAAAACAACAGTATATTTAGAAGTGACATGCTGGGTCTTTTCCGTGCATTGTCTGATTGTTCCCTTGTTGACTCTACAGTATGAATAATAAGTCCAACTAATGCACAACGAGGGCTAAGTGGTGTACATTAGCTAGCTGAATAAAATTATTTGTTGTTAACGAATGACTTAAAATGAATCCTTAAATATTTTTTTTTTTTGCAACCGTACAAGTACAACAGCACGACCTGTGGTTATTATTACTAATCCACAAACATGGGCGAGGATGTTGCTGATCTCTTTGAACCCCAGCCTGTAGATTCACACCTGTAATGTTCCATCCAGCAATTCTACTTTGTGAAACGGTTATTAGATTTCGTGTGGGAAGAGGGTCATACGAAATTACCGACTCACTTACTCGTGTGAATAATCTCCCGATGGGCCGAGCGAATTCAGCCGCTGCTCGAGAGCCAGGATCTTGAAAGCCATGTAACAGGAAGACATTACGAGAACACACACCCTGCCCAAACACAACACCCACATTTAGTTTTTTTTTTTTTTTTAACCAAATGACAAACTCAAACGGTAAACGTTCTGAGAATAAAACAATAACAAAACCTGTTTCAACATGCAAAAGCAGCTGAGCAGGTCAGGCGGATTACGGTACGTCCATTACAAGGAACAAAACAATTACTCACAAAAATAGATAGACGAGTAGAAGAGTGTTGAGAGACAATGGAGGAAGAAGCTTCTCCTGCTGGTTGGCATCAGTTGTGACCTTAATCGGACCTGTAGAGGTATACATTTACAGTGAGTGATAATTGCGTATTTCTCAAGTTTTTCAAGATTTCTAGGAAGTAAGTCAATATCTTCAAATCATTACTACTTAAGAATAAATAGAGACAGATGTCTCTCTATCTATGGACTATCGTTCTACCTTAAATTAATTAAGGTAGATTAAAGAAACCTTTTTTGATTATTTATGCAACAACCTCATTTCCCCTCTCGTCTGTTCCAGCCACTCAGCATTCATCACCACCAGTATACTAATCATCTGTACCTGTTTCTCACTGATTCATGCCTCAAGTTGGATGATTTTTTTTCATGCTTGAATGATTCATAGGTCAATGTGTCAATCAAACCAAAAACATTCCTCTGAAACCAGGTATTTAATTTAAAAAAATAT
>JAQMYJ010000009.1:17006845-17046112 GCA_030014305.1 Clarias laeviceps
GCTGGACCAAGGCCAGGAAGATCGTGAAGGACCTCAGCCATCCCAACAATGGACTGTTCTCTCTGTTGCGGTCTGGGGAGCGATTCCGCTCCCTGAAGGCCGACACAGAGAGACTGAGGAGGAGCTTCTTCCCGCAGGCGATACGGTCTCTCAACCACAACACATCACAGGACTAATAACATTTTCTAAATCCACATCCACTATCATGACTGGATCTTCGCACTCATCCTGGATACTCATGAACACTTATGGACACATTCATGCACACTTCATATTTATATTTCATTTCTTGGATCATTGCACACAAGTCACTTTAATAATAAGTCACTTTCATTCATATTTGCACACCCCGCAGTCATTTTTCTTTATTTACACTAAAATTTCCATATTTTCTATATTTTTCTATTATTGCACAGAATATTTTTATTTGTACAGAAATATTTTTATTTTATTTTACCTAGCTAAATTTTATTTCCTATTGTATTTCTTTTTTATTCATATTTATTTCTTATTAATAAGCTTTTATTTTTTAAGGTCACTGGCGGTCGTGTAAGCATTTCACTGCATATTGTACTGTGTATGAGACGAATAAAATTTGAATTTGAAATTTGAAGGTACAAGGACTGGACTGAAAATAAGAGCCAACTATTGAAGATTAAATTAAATATACAAAAACTAAAAAGTCTGGCTCTGGAAGCAAAATACGAAGAAGTGACACACAATCAAAATACCCAACAAGTTACTCTGTAGATACCACACATTATTACCTAGGGCAGTTTATGTGCACATAAACAAGAGGTTACCCTGACCCCATGTCTGAACCTTGGTCTGACACACCAACATCAAAGAACTGTTTACCCAACAGCAGGCAAGGATCAGTTATCGACTTGTATGACTGGAATAATTCAATTCTACTAAACAACGGGTGGTATTTATACTATTCTTATTTAAAATAACACCAAAGCAATGATGAATGCTTTAACATGATTGGTCAGAAAGTGCTAAATCATTTTCTCGAACAGCAGCTTTGACAATCAAAAGCTCCGTTTTATATTCATGGGCTTTCTTCTAAAACATTGTCGTTTCTATATGATGCAATTGAAAAACAGTATGATATTCTCAGCACCACAGTTTCTTTAGCAATTTGTAAGGAGTCTCCAGTGTTTCACACAGGAATCTGTCTTCAAGTTGAATGGCTTTGAGCTTTCTCCAACATGCCAAGCTTATTAACTTCACGTAATAAAGACAAATTGGTGAGGTAATAGCTGTTTAGTTCCTGTTAGAAAAAGAGAATCTTGTCTGTATTCCCCATATAATCCTATCTGCATTCAGATCTTAACGGGTTAAAAGTGCGTGCCGTTCTTTAATAAAGGGGCTCAAACAGTTAAGGCTCTGTGTTACTGATCGGAAGGTTTGTTGGTTCAAGCCCGAGCACCGCCAAGCTACCCCTGATGAGCCTTAACACCACATCTGCTCCAGGGGTGCTGTATGCTGGCTGACCCTGCGCTCTGCCTTCAGCTTCTTAACTGGCATATGTGAGAAAAATGATTTCAGTGTGCTGTCACAAATGATTGAACCTTAATAAATAAATAAATAAATAAATAAATATACACGCAGAAGTCATTGCTCATGATGCTAAAAGATTAACTGAAGCTATTGAAGAAAAACTTTTTTAGATATTTGACCTTGCTATGACCTCAACCCTGTTTTGATAAAAAAAAAATAATAATAATTAATCGTTCATCTTCATGGTTACAAAGATAATTCCATATAAATCCTACAGAAATTCAACCATTTGTTCCTTGTATGGATGCACGGAACCTAAAGACATAACTAGGAATAAAATGTATCACACACTCCATCCTCATTCATTATTAAAATGTGCTGCCATTTGTTTAAATTTTGTTTGTTTCTAACAGACCAGTTAACCCTGATTTGAGGCTTAAAACCATGAAGTAGTTTGTGAGCTCAGATACAACATTTTACAGGACTACAAAATAAATGAAATAGGAAATGAAAAGTGAATTTTGAGTGTAGAGGCACTTCACACACCATTGTGTTGCTTGGCACTGGTGGACTGCAGGTGAATGTCAGCATGGACTGCCATCTCTCCGTTCTTCATCACATCCAAGAAGTTATCAGCGAGGGGGGGAAACTCTAGAGCCAAGAAGAGAAGAACGTTCATGAACTAAATCTAATGTTGGTTTCGCTTTGTCAATTATGTACTTGGAATTTTTTTTTTAAACGATATCATTAAAACATGACAAAGCATGAATGGTGATGTTCAGAGACTCATTAACCTTGATGAGCCTAAATAAACAACTACTCAAATGCACAAAATCTAAATGAACACTAAACATAAACGAACAGCTCTCTGTTTTATATCAACACACAGACACTGATAAAGCCAGGATAAAATCTTGTCTATGAAAGAGTATTACTCTTTTTGTTTCGTTAACGTTGACAATTTCCATTGTTTTCTCGCAATTTCTTTCATCCACATCACTATGCAGGTGATGAGAGCAGAGATAAAACACAACCCTGTACTGTTCAGCAGAACCTTTACCATGTTTAACAAAGAGAGATGAAACATGAAAATGTTGTTCTCCTACAAAAAATAAATTTATATATTTTTTTCTTCAAGTTACAATGCTTTTTTCATAAGCCTGGAGCCCATCCAAGAAGACTCGGGGTGTAGTGCCAGTCCATCACAGGACATACAAGCAACAGGCAATTTGGAAACAGCAATTAGCCTAATCTGCATGTCTTTGGACTGTGGCAGGAAACCGGAGCACTCAGAGGAAACCCATGTTGTCACAAGCACTGGGACAACATGCAAACTGCACACACACACAAACCTAAGTCATAAATCAAACCCTCAGTTACAGTGCGAACCACACTACCACCACCATGCCACCAAAATGCAAAATTTTTTAAATGCAACGTTCTCTAAAATAAACATTACAGCATATTTGCTTTTGATTTATTGACTGACTACCATGAAGTGAATTGCTTTGCAAGAGGTTCATGCTAAAATCAAGTCTACATACGTGACACCACACTTGTACCACATGCTGGAGGCATCCATGACAAACAAAAAAAAACAAACAAAAAAACACCCACCAGTTTAATTTTTTTCTTTAAATACTGTACAACAACTTGCCTCTGACAGTGGTCACAATGCTTTAAACTGATAAAGAGGCTGACCGATTAATCAGGAATTGCCCCATTCACACAGTCGATTCTGCACTGTTCAAAACTTTGGCTTTCTGTACGGAAACAATGGAGGTGGAATTACGGGTCATTGTTGACTTGCCTTTAATCTACATTAAGAGATGTAGCAAGATGCACAAAATAAAATAAAAAAATCTCTGACAAATTCCACCCTCCATGGTATGTCTGATTACAAGAATTCCACTTTGTCTAGACTGGTTAAGTTGCCAGGGATCCGAAATATGAGCCAATCCCAGAGCTCAAATGTGGGACTTTAAGGAAACGCAATTAAACGCCTCATCGGGGAAATGACAGTGAATTTGGGAGCCGGCATACCGAGGACAATGCTACATTTGGTGAATTCTTCTTGTAATTCTTTGAGCTGCAGAATGATGTTATATAATTTCTATCCGTTATCACCCAAATGAGGATGGGTTCCCTGTCGAGTTTGGTTCCTCTCAAGGTTTCTTCCTATTGCCATCTCAGGGAGTTTTTCCTTGCCACTGTCGCCTTCACCCTTGTCTTGCTCATCAGGGACAGTCTTATTATTATCTTGACACATTTTTCTCCCACATACACACTTCCATAAATTTTCTTTTCATTTTTGTGAATGCTTTGAGACAATGACCATTGTTAAAAGCGCTATATAAATAAAATTGAATTAAATTGATGTAAATGTGCAGGGCTAGCACCTCAACATTAATTTCACGCGGCCTAGTTATTTTGAAAGTTATAGTATGTGCGGCATTTCTGATACATGTGGTACACGTTGCATGATAAAAAGCTGATATATTTATATCATATAAAATGATATAAAGCCAAGCCTGGAAAGCTAAGCGATGATTGAAAGCAAACACTGAGGTGGCTCAGCAAGAATTTGTGGGTTTTGTGTGAATTAGAAAATGTGAGGGAAATGATGAGAGGATCTCATCACCTTTATAGCACGATTTCTGTGTGAAATGGGCTTCAGTTTTCATTTGGTTTCTGGATCGTTTCCAGGATGCTAGTTTTCACATGCTGTTGGATTGCTATTGACAGATCTGGCAAACCGTTTAATCAAAAAGTGGTGACAGACGGAAGTGGGCAGTTGATGATTTCAGCGCTCAGCATCATCATGCATGCGATCAGCACACTCACCACCTGTGATAATTGTTGACAATTAACAGGTTTTTAACTGCAAAATGCTTTCACTATCTTACATCAAAAAAAATATATATACATTATTAATTTGATGGTGGCGGTATCTTCCTACATCAAACATGTGGACACCTCCACAAACCTTAAAATCAACACCTCTACCTTCTATAGTCTTATTGCCACACCCTCTTTTGTGTTGAGATCTGATGAATACACTGATGTAATCAAGGACAGGCCAACAATAAAAGAGCCACATCATGGAAGAAAGAAAGAAAAAAAAAAACTGTTTCATACCTGTTTAACCAGATCTAATCTTGTTGACTGCAGTTCTGCATCAATATTTTGTTTGGACTATATGTAGTGTCAGATGTTATTTAAAGGTACTATTGTGTTTTAGGCTTGGTTAGCCTACTGATGTCATCTACTTATTCATTCATTTATGACATAAATTTCTTAATTGTTAAATTGTTGAAATCATTAAGGCTTTTAAATACATACACACTTGTAAAAAAATCTTGCAAGCAAACTAGATAGTAGTCAGCAATCTTTCCTCTGTGCTTTTAAGAAACCAGTTATATACATGCTTCACAGACTTTAACAACATTACTTAACGCAACATTACTTTAAATAGGTCGCGTGACTTTAAATTCTCCAAATTTTGTCTGTTATTGTTCAAGCTGAAATACATCTCAGATCATGCATACTGGCATGCTTGTTATTTATTTACTTTTCTGTTTTACTTCTTTTACTACACTTTTTTTAAACTGCCTCCAAATGTCTCCTTTGAGGAAGTGCACTTTACAAACCAATCAGAAGAGAGGAAATGGAAATGTCCCTTATCTGGCTTTTCCCAACTGTTTCAAGCGTTTGCATCCCACATTGTTGATGTTAGGACGAAAAAAAAGTATGTGAAATACACTCACCGGTCACTTCATTAGGTGTTCAATTTCTTGTTAAACGCAAATATCCAATCAGCCAATCACATGGCAGCAACTCAATGCAAGTTCAAACCAAGGTGAAGCCACTGAATTTGAATGTGATGCTTGTTGGTGCCAGACAGTCAAGTCAAAGTAATTCCTAAACTGCTGACGTACTGGGATTTTCATGTACAACCATCTCTACGGTTTACAGAGAATGATGCAGATATAAGTAATGTCCAGCAGGATAATGCACTATTTCACAAAGCTAAAATAATCTCGAACTTGTTTGCTGAACATATGAGTTCACTGTACTCAACTGTACTCCACAGACACCAGATCTCAGTCCAATAAAACACCTTTGGGATGTGGGGGAGGACGAGAGATTTTCATTGTGGATGTGAGGCCGAGAAATCTGCAGCAACTGTGTGATGGTATCATTTCAATATGAACCAAAATCTCTAAAGGAACGTTTCTGGCACATTGTTGAATCTATGCCACGAAGTATTAAAAAGTGAAATTCCGAAAGCAAAAGTGGATCTAACCCAGTACTAGCAACGTGTATCTAATTAAGTAGCCGGTGAGTAATTATTTAAGAGCATTAACTCACTATGACATCCTCAATATTTAGCAACATAAAAGTTAAACCCCAACAAATGGCTTATGGATGCCATGTTGGCTACTAAGAAATAGCTGTTACCTGTTAACCTAACCCTTCATAAAAGCTAAAGGCACGCATCCAAGGTGTACCCTGCCTCGTGCACTGAATAGGCTCCAGGCCTCCCGCGACCACGTGGTGTAGAGAATGAGCGAGAGTGTGAGGTTCTGTTTAAGACAAATTTAAGTAAAGAGAGGAAAAAAAAAAAAAAAAAAAAAAGGCCATATCACTATTCTTTAGTTTATAAGGTATTTGATTTAAAGTGTGATGTTCTATCATCATCTCCACGGCGAGCAAACTAAAAGCTCAGCACTAATGGAAAAAAAAAAAAAAAAAAAAGCCTCCGTGTGGGGCAGTGGTAAAGAGCTCGCCCTATCATCCGGAGATCGCGGGTTTGATCCCCGGCTGATGCCGTAACCTCTCGCAGCCGGAAGTCAAGAGAGAGCTGATTGGCCGAGCTCTCTCACAGGGGAGGGAGGGGAGGTACTTGGTGCATTTTTCAGGTTAATTTGTACATGTATTTTATGCATCCGACATCAGTTAGTTTGAATAAAGTGTCATGTAAATAAGCTTTGCAGCGGCTTGTGGTAATATACCATGTTCTGTGTAAAAAAATAAATAAAAGCGTGCAGTACATGTCTCTGAACTCTGACCTAACTAAAGTAAGTGATAGTATCTTTTTGATAGAACTGTAAGTAATTTCACTGGTGTTGCTCAAGTCTTTCCAATAAACTGACTCTTTAACAACCAGCGCTGTTGGGTCCAATCTTCCTTTTTGGAATTCATAGCCATAACCATTTCCCTAGTCTCATCAATATTCAACCTGTCTTATTTGCAGCACCTTGTTCCACCTTGTAATTTTTAATCCCACAATTTCAGCCCTGTTAGTACTAGTCTCACTCTTATGTTTTACAATGATCAACATGGGACATGTCTTAATAATATAAGAAAGGTATTACAGTGACGGGCTACAATAGGTCTGCTCCGAAACGAACACAGAGCGTGTGTAAAGTGTGAACTGGAGATACACACCATCCATCTTTTCATAATCTGGCGTCTGGGAGCCTGAACTGCTACTATCCAGCATGTCCTGCCTTCTCTGGCGCACTACTCCATCAAGGTCTGAAAAGTCAGCTGAGAAGTCCTACAAACACACACACACACAAACTGTTTATGTACATGTCACATAAATCTCTTAGCACTTTGACACAATGACACTGTGGTGACTTTTTCTCCTCGAGGGATGTTCACAGAGTTGCATGACAAAAATACATGTGGGATGGAAATGGAAAAAAAAAAAAATCCACAGGCAAATCAACACTAACCAGAGGAAGCGAAGAAGGGCAGTCCATTCGGAAGCTGTTCTCTGCTGACGATGTGACCGGCGTTCCACCTGCATTCTCTGTCTAAAAAAACGGAAAAGAAGAAGAAGAAGCTGTTTCATTTCATTCCATACGAGAGCTTTGGTAATATATTGCACAGAAACCTTCACTTACATGTAAATGAGTGCATACTGAGAGAAGAAATTTGTACGTAGTGTCCCGAGACAGGAAGGAGACAAACAGATGCTAAACAAGATACAATGAAATGCGAGTAAAGATTATTCCGACAGCGTGTGATATATCTAAAATAGTAACAGATCTCAAATGATCCAGTTACCCTTTCAGTTGAAGTTGTGATTACAAGCGCGTTTGGCACCAAAAGGGCAGTTTTTGTCTTCTTTATAAGAGTGATAGAGAGAACTGGGATTGCGATCTGTAGCAAAAAAAAAAAAAAAACAGGCAATTGTTATGTTAATAAATCTTTCCTTTGGTCTTAACAAAATTACCTGTGAAAGCCCAGCACCCACTGTATGAACTTGTGATTTCATTACCTTGGTATCTCTGCCAAATACTTTGGAATGGAAACAAATCCAGTTATCAGAGACAAAAAGCTTTCCCTGATAAAGAATGTCCTTCTGGAGAGCACAAGTATAGCCTAAGGACAGACACAGACATTAGATAAGATACAACAAAGTAAAGAAATTGCTTTCAGCACACAGGACTGATAAGTTTGTAATGATTTAAAAAAATACTCTGACAGATAAAGAAAAAGGAAAAGTAATCTACTGAATCTTGTTTGAACACAGTGTTGACTTACTTTGTTTGAGGATCTCATCATTGCTTATTTCTTTGAAGAGCTTATGGTACTGTGCGTTTGCTTTGGAGAACTAGGGGGGAAAAAAAAAGAAAAAAAAATTAAACAAGCGGATTAAAATAAACCTATGATTTGCTTTTCAGACTCTCACAAAGAGACAAAAACTAACATTTTGTCTCAGTGTACATCACATCCTAAGTGTCTTTCAGTGTTTCAATACCTGACTGTACTGTGCTTTCTTCCTCTCAAGTTTTGACTCCGAGTCTGTAGGAGTGAGCGGGAATGAGGAATGATCAGACAGCTTAATCCTTCAAAGGAAATAAAACCACAGAACTAAGTGTTAACAAGAAAAGTTTTACATGATGAGCAAAAACTTCCTTAAAACATCCTTACTCCTACATTTGAAGTGCAACTAAACCTGGAAACAAAAAGGGTTGTGGATTGTGGATGGTTATATGGTGGTCGTTGCACTGAATCAGTGATTCAGCACTTGGGCTTTGCAGCATGTTTATTGTAAGAAAAATAAATACCCAGGTAAACTTTCCAGAATAAGCCCTAAATGTCGTGTGATATGGGCTGATTACGGTAAAGTCTTACAAAACAACTTGTAGGGCAACTTGCAATTAATTTCGATAGAAGGCAAGGGTGGTGTTAATGATCGCAGCTGTTAATTATAGTTTCCTTGAAATTTTACGCCTATACAATTACTTGGGAGGGTTAACATTTCGAATTTGGTTTCCTCAACTGATGTTAGTTTTGCTTTCTTTTCCTATTAGCATTCTGGATAACATTTGCTAGCATAAACATGCCAAACTCATTTTTCTAGACCATTTATTTCCCCCCCAAGTCTATGGTGGCTCACTGGTGGGTGTCTGGCCAATCATGTAGTAGGTCCAGGATCGATTCCCAGGGAATGCAAAAACCCCGGCCTCTGGATGCAGTGCTAGGCCCAAGCCCGGATAAAAGGGGAGGGTTATGTCAGGAAGGGAAATTTAACATAAACCCTGAGCCAAGTAGGTGTGCAGTTCAGATAGCCTGTTGTGTTGACCCTTTGACAGAAGGACCGAAAGACAAACAACAACACTTTCCTCACATCATAAAACAACATTGTCTTTTCAGCAAAAGCCACAAAAAAAAAAAAAAGAACATCACAATACCATAAGTGTTGCAGTTGCATTTTTATATAATGGTGAAGATCTTTTTTGTAACACAAGTTGTCAACACATTCAAAAAGACATGAATTAACAAAAAACTTCACAGATCAAAGAAGTCAATTTAATTCATAGTTAAAATAATAGCAGGCCATACAGCCAGGACCTGTGGAAGCCTTTGAAGTCTTCGCAAAACTATAAAAAAAAACCTCACTGGCACGCTTGTGCACTTATCCATAACTGTGTGTTTGCACAGCGGTGAGGTCTGCAAACAAACACTGACGCAAACACACAAGAACAGGCTAAATTAGCTGAGCCGTGCATGATGCCTCAAGACTGTCATTTCGGCACTTCAGATTAGAAGTCAAATCATCTCACAGGATAAAATAATGTTTTACAGGCTTAAAGTACTGAACATTCCTGAACATCATTCTCAGAATAAAAAGTATGGAGGTATTATAATGGAGGTATTAGGTGGTGAACAAATAAGGTTAAAGGCAAAGAAAAGGGGTTTGAGTAATTGTAGTTCGGGTTGTGTTGCAGATGTTGTAATGTAACGACATAATGACATACACGTCTATTTTTTTATTCTGCATCAATTTAGCAATCATAGCCAATTGAAACTTACATAAAAATTTGTCATATTAATTGGGAATAACAAACATTGCAAAAACAAAATTATAGATTAACAGGCTATTAATTACAAGGAACGTTCAAGTCAAACCGGGACTTTTGATTGTGCAGAATAACAAGAGTAAAAACAACCTTTATTATTATTATTTTTTTTAATATAATCCCCTGCTACAATAATGCACTTATTCCAGTGTTTCACTAGTGCTGGGATACCATCAAAGCAGAAAAATAGCAGGTGAGCTCCTGTAATGTGCAAGTGGTATTTGTGAATGACTATGTTTACATTTCCCACAGACAGATGCGTCTCTTCCACAAGCTGGTAAACAAGTCATCTGTTGATTTTCAAGGATCAGGCATTCCTTTCTCTGATTGTCCACAGGAACGACTGCAGTGGGTCCCCGAGTCACGCATTCACAGATTTACGGCCTACTTTGTATGTCTACATAATTTACATCAAATATTTTACTTCAGCCAAGAGTATCCTTCACTGTACTGACCTTAAAGTCTACTTTAAATGACAATCGGTTCTACGCCCTTAATTCGTTCAAATTTTATCCTTGTCCCAGATTAACATTAAAACCCCTCAGAGTATTCGCTCATACTGACAACGTTATCTATGGTAATTTATCTGGATGAACTGACCCCATGACGTTGTGGATGAAGTATACATCCAAACTTGACTGAGATTTTTTTTATGTACATTGCTGCGTGAATTCGGTCAATGTGTTTACTGGTCTGGTCACTCTCTTAGCTACTCTTTATTAGAGCAATGTGTGTTGTAACAATAGGAAAGCTTTTCTTTTAGGACCTTGCAAGTCCTACTGTGAGGGGGGAAAACAGATGATGTGTTATTTATTGCCACTCTGAAGTTGATTATTTTCAATAACACTCACATCCTGTATATTATTACTCTTAGAACTTTAATTCCTTTTAGAGTTGTATTAAATGTTGGAGGAATATTGAGAGACAAATTTCCTGTTACCAAAAAAAATCTCTCATGGTCTTACTTTCTTTTCCCTCGCCTTGTTAAGCTAATACTGCAAAAAAAGAAAGATAATTATTTATATTTATATATTGCCATGGGAAATAGAAACTGTAAAGAGCAAAAGCGTCTTTTCTGAAGACTCAATGGTAGCAGAAGTGATAACGCAGGATGTTCCTGTCAAGCAAACACTTTGGTCATTTTGTGCTTCGTGTCAAAGTATTTAAGATTCTCTATATTGATCTCAGATGGCAATTGCTTAACCTGTATGAGACCTGTTACAATCACATGCACATGTAATTCTGACAGGGACATTTTTCCCATCACAACACACTTCTTTTCTTTACTGGCTGGGGAGAGGAAAAAAACCTTGTCTACAATGGCATGTTATGGGCTTAGTGGTTAGGGCCTGGGTTCTTTTCCCGCATCGGGGTCTGTGTGCATGGAATTGGCATGATCTCCCCGTGCTCGGTGGGTTTCCTCCCACAGTCCAAAGACATTCAGAGAAGGCTAAGTGGCATTCCGAAATTGCACATAGCGTGTGAATGTGTGTGTTTGCGCTCTGCGATCGATTAGCACCATGTCCAAGCCTGTCTCCTGCCCCAAGTCTCTTGGAATAGGCTCAAGGGCCCCACACGGCCCTGATTACAAGATAAAATGGTATAGATGATTAGAATTTGAAAAACTTTCATTTGATTTGAGTGAGTGGTGCGTTATGTCCTGCACCATGGTCCGAGGCAACTTTTCGTCCAGACGTATACAAAGTATAGCAATGACTTAAAAGTTAGAGTGGTAGTCACTGCTAGTATTAAGCCTGTATCACTACATCCTTAGTGCATGTGGAAACATGGCGGTGAGTCTCACCTCAGGATAGGAGACCTCCTCCTGGCGTCAGACACATCAGACTCTGGATCAAGTGCCAAGTGAAGGTCGACCGCAGACTTTCCACCCTTCTTCAGTTTCTCCTCAGCAATTTCGGATTCGGGGCTGCAGTATATAAAATGCAATAAAAATAAATAAAAAAAATGACAAAAAAAATCATCTCACAGTATCTTGAGACAGAGAGAGAGAATTATAAAGACTGGAACACAATATGGACTGAAATGAGTCTGATGTCCAGTTTAAATGGCTTTTTTAACTTTGTTACTCAGCTGGACTTTTTGTTAATATTTAAGTACAAAACCCCCGAATTATATTTCAGGCTCTGGGCCTCTGCAGTCGAGTCACTGATGTAATTATAGCCAAGAGTTGATTTGTTAACGAAAGCAGCTGCAAAGTTGTAAAGCAAACTAACCGAGGGAGGCGAATTTGCAAGGGAAACAAAATGGCACACGGAGGACATCGGTGAGTTTGGCGATTGTTTGATGGAGGAGACGTGTTACTTTGTGCATTTAGGAAACATTAAAGCAGGCCTTGTGACCCTAAAAGGCAGTTCGTGGTGAAATAAAAACAAACAAACAAGCGAATAAACTACACTCATGTAAACCAAGTCGCTCTTAGTGAGCTCGAGTTCTTCTCCAGAGAACATCTGGTTCTGGTTCAGTCCAAAAAAAAAGTGCAGCACTTTCCCACCAGAGTGGATGAGAAACCTTCTGATGGGAAAAGACGACAACAACACGCGGACTTACTTCGCTTGTACGCGCAGATCTTTCTTCTCGATCCTCCCGTTGTTTTTTCCTCCATCAGTCGATGAGAGCGGAGTGAAAGTCCGATCTGTCTGCTCGATCATCAGTACCATGGCGCAGGGTTACTGCACACACACACTCAGAATTACAATCATACACACATACACTCCCCAGAAGAGCCGCCACACACCAACAAACACGGCTCTGAGAACTCTCCATACAAACACTGGTGTTACACTTGGGAAGGAGGTCCTATCTATCTAGGAAAAGCCAACTGTAAGGGAAAGTGAAGACTGCAATGTCGCCCCCCTGGTGCCGAGAATAGAAATGCATCCTAAATTGTGTCAGAACTACTACGCCACCTGGTGAACAAGAAACAAAGCATTCACTCACGGCCAAAATACAGTACCGTACATATTGGTGCCGATTTAATTTGTATTTTTTGTATGAGGTACTAGTGAAGTTTATGCAACATGGAATCTTGCTTGCCTAAAAATTTCAATTTGCTAACTTCAGCTGTTTTGGAGAGATGATTTTATATGCTCCCAAAAATGACTGTTTTTCAGTGTTATACTGTCTCGCTTCGAGCGTTTAAAATTGAAATGATTCATATTTCTTTATGAGTATTGATACTAAATTTGGTGTAAGCTCCTAAAATGATTATGACCTGTAAAATTGTTACTTAAACTGGTTTTTGGTAAAAGATTAAAAAGCACAAAATCTGTAGTGTCTGTAACCATGTCAAATTCATGTTACAATATCTTAACAATGTTGCATTTTAGAATAATACACTTTTTCAGATTTATGTCTTTTCATGTGAAATCTAAATTGGCCAAGTTTCATCTGAATGACAATTAAGATCTTTGAAAGAGTCGAATTCAAAACGTTACGGACACTACATAAAAGGGGATGAAATCATATTTAGCAAATGGGTTTCTTTTTATCTGATAAAAATATAAATGTATATTTACAAAAATATGAAGCATGGATCAGGAGATAAGAATCATTAAATATTATGGGAAAAGTTGTTGTATGATCCTACCTAAAAATTCACTTTTTCACTTAGGTTAGACACTTTTTAGGATCAATACCATGTTTTTGCTGTCACTCATCACCTATACCACTTTTTCATGTGTACAGGGTCACGGCAGGCCAGAAGCCTATCTTAGGAGACTTAAGGCACTTAAGTCGGGGTACACCCCTTAACGGGGTGCCAATCTATCACAGGGCACACACATGTACACACTCATTCACATATTACAGTGAATTTGGGAATGCCAATTAGCCTAATCTGCATGTTTTTGGACTGTGGGAGGAAACCAGACTACTTGGAGGAAACCCACCAAGCTTGGGAAGGTGCACACAGACCCGAGGCGGGAATTGAACCTGGACCCTGGAGTTTCAGAGAGGCAGTGCTAACCACTACACCCCTGTGCCACCAACTAAGCATTCCTTCCTTCCATTTTCCAGGGTTTAACCTGGACAGCGTGCCAATCCATCATGAGGCACACACACTCTTTCACACACAACAGCAATTGGGGAACGCCAATACAAAGTAATATGCTCTGCATGTCTTTGAACTGTGGGAGGAAACCACCAAGCATGGGAAGAACATGCAAACTCAACACACACACACACATACACAGATCTGAGGCAGCAATTGAACCCTCACCCCAAATTAAGCATATCAGGTAAACTATAAATACCCAGCCCACAAATAGATATACTGTCTGCTGATCTTGAATAGAGACCAATCAGTCACTTAGTTAAACACTTTAAACATCTTTGTAATTCATAGTGTAGCAGATGCCTGAGAGGCAATGTCTTTTGTCTGCTTGTTTGCAAACAAAATAATCACTCACTCATTCACTCAACACACACTTATCCTGTATACCATTTTATCCAATGTCTTTCAGGAGACTTAGGCCACAAGGCGGGTACACCCTGGACAGGGTTCCAATCCATCGGAGTTAACGCACACACATACACACACTGACATATATTGAAACACTATGGGCAATTTGGGGATGCAATTAACCTAATCCGCGTGTCTTTGGACTGTGGGAGGAAACCGGAGCACACAGAGTAAAATCACCAAACACGTGGAAAACATGCACACAGATCAGAGGCAGAAATTGAACCCTTGTCTCAAACTAAGAATATTAGGTTAAATATACATACCAGCCCTCACTGTCTGCTGATCTTATGTACAGAGCATTCAGCCACTTAATGAAACACTTTTAAACAACTTTGTACCTTAGGTAGCTCAGCCACTGCTTGTTTGCAGATGAAATACAAATCATTACGAAACTATGTTTAAAGTAGTAGTTCCCATGGATTTTCCCCCCACCCATTCTCTATACCGCTTATCCTGTGGGGCCTAGTGTCTGTCCCAGTAACTTAAAGCACAAGGCGTGGTCCTGTACACTCTGGATGAGGTGTCAACCCATCGCAGAGCACAAGTACACACACACCTGATCAAACACTATTGGCAGTTTTAAGGTCAGCCTACAACACGTCTGTACTTGTCCTAAACGTTGTTAACTTTCTTCAGAGTTATCTATGGAATTTATGACAAGATGAGTGCATTTCCCAAACAAAACAAATTGTTTTGCAGCATTGCAGAGATTATGAGCTTTACTGGATTTAGAAAAACAATACTGTTTTTATTAATATAATGAATTGTTGTTGAATATGCAGATGAGACACTCATCACCTGTGATTTATATTGAGTTATTTTATGGTATATAAATATTGTCTTACTCGATACCTTTACAGTAAATAAGGGACCCAGGTCACATGTTCGTATTTGAACGCATTTACAAGCTCCACAATTTAATGACACTGAAGACTGTGCTAATTAAGAAACTGCTGTTTTCAGCCATTTTCATTAAATATATTAACATTTGAAATAAGACTAGATGCTGAAGTGGAAATACTGTATGTTAACAAACCTGCAAATGGCTTTAAAGGAAGCCAGTGTTGATTCCTCAGAATCTGCATGGACACTCACTTGTTTTGCACAAGGCTGCATGTCACAATCACAAATTAACCACTAAAATAATAAGTTACTTGAAGACTGCTTAAACTTCAGTTTCTTGTTTTGTTTGCTCTTATACCTACACTACAGTGCATCTAGAAAATATTCATAGCATTTCACTTTTTCCACATTTTTCTACAGTATGTTACAGCTTTATTCCTTTGCAGGACCTCTTCTCCCATTCTTCTTTGCAGGCCCTCTCAAGCTCCACCAGGTTAGATGGGGAGCATAGGTGCTCAGCCATTTTCAGATCTCTCCAGAGATGTTCAATTGAGATCAAATCTAGGTGCTGGCTGGGCCACTCAAGAACATATACCTGTAATATATTGCCAAAAGTATTCACTTGCTCGCCTTCAAATGCATATGAAGTTGAGTATCCAATTCTTAATCCTTAGGGTTCAATATGATGTTGGCCCACCCTTTGCAACTATAACAGCTTCAACTTTTCTGGGAGGGCTTCCACAAAGTTTAGGAATGTGTTTATGGGAATTTTTGACCATTCTTCCAGAAGTGCATTTGTGAAGTCAGACACTGATGTTGGACAAGAAGGTCTGGCTCACAGTCTCTGCTCTAATTAATCCCAAAGGTGTTCTATCAGGTTGAGGTCAGGACAGTCAAGTTTTCCATATCAAACTCACTCATCCAGGTCTTTATGGACCTTGCTTGGTATACTTGTGCGCAATTATGTTGGAACAGGAAGGGGCCATCCTGAAACTGTTCCCACAAAGTTGGGAGCATGAAATTGTCTGAAGTATTAAGAGTTCCTTTCACTGAAACTAAGGGGCCGAGCCCAACTCCTAAAAAACAACCACACATCATAATTCCCCCTTTACCGGACTTTACACTTGGCACAATGAAGTCAGACAAGTACCGTTCTCCTGGCAACTGCCAACCCTCTTCTTTTTTTTTTTCTTGGATTTTTTTTCCAGATTTTCTCCCTATTTAGTCGTGTCCAATTCCTCCCCGTCACTAGAGGGCTCCCACATTAAGGCTACTACTGCCACTCAGTCGGGAGGGCCGAAGACTATCACGTGTTTCCTCCGAAGCACGTGACGCCAGCCAACCACATCTTTTCGAACTGTTCGCTCACGCACCGTTGGGGGCGGTGTAACACACTCGGAGGACAGTGCTACGGCCCTGATTGGCTGTAGAGCCGTGATTAATGTGGGAGCACTAAGTACCCCTCAGAGTGAGCTCGGCCAATCAGCTCTCTCTAGACCTCCGGCTGCGAGAAGTTACAGCATCACCCGGGAATCAAACAAGCGATCTCCGGATGATAGGGCGGGCACTTTACCGCTGCACCACTCGGAGGCCCAATCCCAACCTCTTCATCAGATTTACAGACAGTGAAGTGTGATTCGTCACTCCAGAAAACACATCCGCACTGGTCTAGAGACCAGTGGTTGCATGCTTTACACCACTGAATCAAATGGTTTGCATTGCACTTGGTGATGTAAGGCTTGGATGCAGCTGCTCGGCCATGGAAACCCATTCCATGAAGCTCTCTACGGACTGTTCTTGGGCTAATCTGAAGGCCACATGAAGTTTGGAGGTCTGTAGCTATTGACTCTACAGAAAGTTTGCGACCTCTGTGCACTATGCATTTTAACATATGCTGACCCTGCTCTGTGATTTTACATGGCCTACCCCTTCTCAACTACCCCTGAGTTGCTGTCGTTCCCAGTCGCTTCCAATTTGTTATAATACCACTAACAGTTTACTGTGGAATATTTAGTAGCACGACTGGACTTATTGCAGAGGTGGCATCCTATCACAGTACCACACTTGAATTCACGGAGCTCCTGAGAGCGACTCATTCTTTCACAAATGTTTGTACAAGCAGCCTGGATGCCTAGGTGCTTGATTTTATACACCTGGAACCATGGAAGTGATTCCTGGAATTCCTGAATTCATTGATTTGGATGGGTGAATGAATACATTTGACAACATATTGTACACAGAGTGGTCTTGTAACTACTCTTTTGTTATCTTTGCTGTGTGCTTAGGGTCTTTGTCCTGTTTGAAAAGTTGTTGTTGATCTCTGTACAGTGCTGCATTCATCTCATCCATCAATCCTTACTAGTCTCCCAGTCCCTGCTTCTGAAAAACATCCCCACAGCATGATGCTCCCACCACCTTGCTTCACTGTAGGGATGGTATTGGCCAGGTGATGAGTGGTGCTTGTTCTCCTCCAGACATTACACTTGGCATTCAGGCCAAAGAGTTCAATCTTTGTTTCATCAGACTAGAGAATTTTGTTTCTCATGGTCTGACAGTCTCACTTTCAGAGTGACCATCAGATTCTTGGTCACCTCCCTGACTAATCCTCTTCGCCCAGATAGCTCAGTTTGGCAGGGCAGTCTAGGAACAGTCCTGGAAGTTCCAAACTTCTTCCATTTACAGTGGAGACCACTGTGATCATTGGGACTTTAAAAATGCCAATGAATATTTTTTGTACCCTTCCCCAGATACACTTCTATCTCGGAGGTCTACAAACAATTCCTTGGGCTTCATTGCTTGGTTTGTGCTCTGACATGCAATGTTAACTGTGGGACCTTATATAGACAGGTGCGTGCCTTTCCAAATCTTGTCCAATCAACTAAATTTACCACAGGTGCACTCTAATCAAGTTGTAGAAATAGTTCATGGATGATCAGTGGAAACAGGATCCACCTGGAGTATTGTTTGTAGAATTTTGAGGAAAATAATGAATTTAATCCAATTCGGAATAAGGCTGTAACAAAAATATTGAAAAAGTGAAGCGCTGTGAATCCTTTCCGGATGCACTGTATATGCATGACAAAAGCATGTAGACACCTCATCCTGTTACATGGATGTGCTTGTTGAACATGTTATTTAAAAAACATGGTATTAATATGGAGTTGATATAATAGCCTTCACTTCTTGGTAAAGTCTTTTCACTAGAATTTGCTGTTGGAATTTGTGCTCATTGAGACACACAAGCATTAGCAAGGTCAAGAGAGAAAGTCTAACATGCAGTCTTTTCAAAAAGTGTTCAGTTTGTTTGAGGTCAATGCTCTGTGCAGACCACTTGAACACTTCCATACCAAATCTCTGTGGAGCTCACTTTATTCACAGAGGGACTGGGATGATCAAACAGATTTGGGATTTTTA
The DNA here is from genome assembly GCA_030014305.1 of Clarias laeviceps. NCBI lineage: Eukaryota > Metazoa > Chordata > Actinopteri > Siluriformes > Clariidae > Clarias > Clarias laeviceps. The sequence goes on from JAQMYJ010000009.1 coordinate 17,025,473, forward strand.
GTTCCAATGAAGAGAAATTATAATGTCAAAGCATACGAATATATTTTAGACAATCAATGGTGTCCAAATACTTTTGGACACACTGCTTTGTATCATAAAACATTCTTGTGTTATAAACTAAAGAAGCAACGAAAGCTGAGTTTCAATAAGGCTTTGCAAAGTGCATTCATGTAAACCTTGATTATAGGTCTGTTAAAGTAAATGACAATTGATTTTCAATTTAGTTTTATTTTACAGATCTGGATCCCTTGTAAAAGGTTATCGTAGAAAAATGTAAAAGATATTTAAACATAAAAAAACACAATCTTGGCCTTAAAAAATGTTTTTGAGAAATTTTTGAGAAATTCATAATTGAAAATGTGATATAGACTTCGTAGCCCACTGACGGGTAGCACTGTCGCCTTGCACCTCCAGGGTCTGGGTTCGAACCTGGGTCTGGGTTCGATTCCCGGTTAGGTTTGATTTCCGTCTTCGTCTCAGGCTAATTGGCATTCCCAAATTGCCCATAGTTTGTGTGTGTGAGTGAGTGTATGTGCCCTGCGATAGATTGGCACTCTTCCTGGTATAGGCTCCAGGCCCCCCGTGACCCTGAATGAAGGATAAAGCGGTATAGATGGTGAATGAGTGAATGCGCCCACTGACGGTCCGGGGATAACATGTTCCTGACCATGAGTGCTGAACTCTCCTAACTATCTGTGATTTAATCTCAAAAACTGCATCTTACATCTGACACTTAAGTCGATGAGTTCTAAACCTTTGATTGATATATTTAACTATAATAGGATGAATTTATTGCATGCAAAATTAGGTTTTCTTTCTGATGTGTGCAGCTGATGGTTGCAACATCCAGACTTTGGTGTAATTATGCAAGAAAACATTTAACAAACATTTTGTTTTAGTACTGAAGCATTAAAGAGGTTTAAGAAATTCAAATTGTGGGAGAATTATCAGGTTGTACTAGCAACTGTTAGCCAACAGAGAGCGCCAGAGATTAAACTGTGGCGCTGTATAGACAATACACCCTCAGAGATGAACTGTGTTTATCGTCACAACAGCAGTGCTGACATTTTAAACAACTTAATGCTAGTCTCCTGACTGGAATGGGGCAGGGACAATATATATACTAAAAACTAAATTAGTTTACAGATTGGGTGTAAATACAGACTGAAAAGTCAAACTCAAAAGAGACCAAACTTCCAGAGAATTGCGAGAGAAAAGCACCTCAAGCTTGAACTATAAACAGTGTTTAACTTTAGCATTTAACTTTGACTGCCTGAGCAGTATGTCAGAAAGTGTGTTAAACATAGCATTTCAGAGCATTTCCATAACATCTAGGTAACATTAACTTTTTCAGTTCTAATTACTGTTGAATCTCACGGAGCCTCCGGTGGAGGTGTCGCTGTTGCCAGCGTACATTCTGTAACAAGCCCGTGAAAGTGTGAAAGAAAAGGAAAGTAACGGGAGAAGAAAAGTCCTGTCAGAGTTCATTATGTGTCCAGGGAACAATGCTGAAAGCGGCAACGCAAGCTGCACTGCGCAGAGCTGCCATTAATCATGGCTGACAAGGAACCAGGGTTAAAGGTGGGAGAGTTGCCAGTGCCTCTGATAGTGATTATAGAGAAAGAAAGTGAGAGAGAGAGAGAGAATAAAAACTCTTCTAGCAGCCCAGAACGCTGTTATATAACATATAGACTGACGTTTCAATAATAAGACCATATCCTAACCTTAGAATTAAGCATAAATTCACACAAGCCCAATGGAAATGTGACATTTTTGCTGAAAGGAGAGTTTCTTTTTGCTTCCCCTTTACTAATTGAGACATGAAATGTGAATAACAAAAGTGACACATACAACCTAGGTTGTAGGTACAACCCTTAAAAATGAAAGAAAAGCAAAAAGAAACTCCAGACTGCCATTTGCTAAGCAGTGCAAATTCACTCGTAATGTACGAGCAGCCGAATCTATCCTGACGTATCACCCCAGATTGTATTTCTGCTTTGCTCCTTTCAGAGTCACAAACTGATTGCATTGCTGAAACATCCAGCTTGTTCTGACCAGCTACCAGCTGCCAAAACACAGGCTGAGCTGTTAAAACTTGGTACACAGCTGACACATTATTTAAAAAGTTTATAGATTTTCATCTTCCATTTGAATAAAATAATCAGTAAATGTTTGAGATTTTTTTATCCGCCTTTCCATTTTTTTAAAACTTGTCTACAGATGCTCAGAGCTTCTCTCTTTTTAAAAAAAAATCTTCTTTCAGCAAATCAGAACCTTGACGATGCAGAGCTGCTCCTTGGTTCGGCATTCAGTGGCATCGCCTCCTCTGAGGATAGCAGAGCTCAGACAGAGAGAAAGAGAGAGAGAACATAATGGACCCGTGACTGGAGGAGATTGAGGCTCTGTTAAGTGCTCGGCTTGAAAGCATGTCTAGCCTCATTAGCTGTCAGTTGTAACAATACTGAACTGGCAGTGAAGACAGGTTGGAGTCTCGTGGCCATAAATCACAGGCCGACAGCCCTCTGACAGGCTGGGAACTAGCGCACATGCAGGCGCCTTTTCTCGTTCCTCTCGCTCAGCACATCTGAAGCTAGAACAAACACACACACACACGCACATTGCACACACAGGCCTACCTAAAACAAGTCATCAAACGAACTTGCTGTTTTTTTCTTTCTTTTTTTTAGATTAGGATATATTTAGAAATTGGTTATGGAATATTAAATTCTGTTAAATATTGTTGGTTAATTATCTTAAATGTCACTAAGGCCGTAAATGCTTGGTCTGCGTATGTATGTGTTTTGCCAGGAGCACTAAGGGCTTTCATGTCATGTCAATCTGCCTGTGTGCATTAGGCTGATGGGGAGTAGTGCAGTGGGACTGCTGAGGTGGGTGCATATAGGTGGGTGTTTTTGGGGAGGTTAAGGGGGGAAAGAGCAAGGCCTCCAGGTCATTAATCACGGCCTCTGACATGTTGAAGCAGGGACTGTAGCCCCCCTGTGCATACAGCTGGGCCACACTGCTGGCACGGGAGGTGCATATCCCACAAGCTTCTGTTGCTCCTGCTTTCCTTCTTTTGCTCATTCTTTTGACGACCATTCACTCTTTCATTCAGTCATCAATCCATCTGCATCAGCTGTCTGTTCAGTCTCTGACATCATCCATCCAGTCAGCCATCCATCCACTGAGTGATCAGCTCAAATCCCATTTATTCTGTTTTTGGTCCTGCCTCAGGCAGCAAACTTAATACACACATGAAAAAAAAAAACAGGAATCCAAATTTCTGGTGCATTTCTAAGAAACTAAGCATAACCATTCTCTTTCTCCTTCCATTTATCTTCCTTAATTTCTCCGCTTGTCTTCTATATGTAACTTATTCCAGATGAGCTCTGCTTGGTTTTCAGTTGATTTCCAGATTTCCAGGCCCTGGGAATTGGGTTTAAACTGGAAGCTATAGAGAGTTCTTTGTATTTTGAGAAAGTCCTCATGAGCAGGATAAAGAAATAAGAAATAGACTTCAAGTCCTGGGAGGGTTTCAAAAGCCTATTTCAGACCAGTAGGTCCTCAGTTGTCATGTGAAATATGGCTTCTTCTCTTCTCCAAAGAATAAATCTCCCTGTTTGGTGTCCTTACATAGCTTAGAGGTTTGGGTTTCCCTTTTTCCTGTCAGTAAGGGTTTTTTTTTCATCCAAAATCATATTCAGTTTTTTATTTTTTTATTTTTAAATATATTAAATCTCTGACATGAACAACTTCACATTTGACAAACAATGTTGTGGTTGTTTGATGAAGTTCTACCACTGTAACTTAACAGCCATAATTATTCTTGAGAATCTTGCAAAGCATGTTAATAGATCATGTGGAGTCAGGAGGGCAGGAAAGAATGCAGGGATTTGTAAATAAAAGTCTTTGAAGACAAATTGTAACATGAAAAGTGAGTGTAATTCCTATTTATTTTTCTTTTCCTTTTCCTCCCCTTGCAGCAAGCTCCCCTACTGCAAGCTTTTCCACAAGCTGATTGAATCAGACACCTTCATTTGTGCAGAGTATGAGGTCAAAAGGCTGGAGCAACCTGAGAGAGAAGAAAATGATGGTGATGTAATTTTTTTTTTTTTTAGGTTCAAGTGTTAATATTGGTATATTTGTAGGGCTAATCTATGTGGATTACAAGAAAAAAAATGAAGTATAGTCCCTTATGCATGATGTGTGGACTGAGTTGATGAAATGTGACACCACTTACAGATGTTAAAAGAAAAGATGAATATCTACTAAATTGTGCAAGCATGTATGGACATTAACTAAATTACTTAAAACTGAAGCTGATTTACTGTGGCACATGAACTGACAGAGCAATTTTGTATTTTCTTGTTTAATGAGCTGCAATTTCACCAAGGGCAAAAGCAAACACAATGCAGTTTGCTCTCTCTCTCTCTCTCTCTCTCTCCTGCTCTCTCGCTCTCGGGCTCGGTTCTATTCTGTTATTTTACCGCAGTGTGCTGAGACCCCACCTTCCTGCTGTTCAAACCACAGCAGTGCCACACACACAGGGCCTGCCATAAATCAATGGACAGGATCGTGTCTGCCAGTCAGACTAAACAAGAGCATTTGTGCTGCTTCGCACTCAGTCATTAATCATCTTGACAGTTTGAAAAACACATTTCCCCTTTAATGACTGTATTTGGAGAATCACGTCTGCTTCCTCTCTTTGCATTACTCCTGCCATCTTTTTTTTTCTCTGAAAGGAGCTCTTTTCTTACCAAAAGGCTACAGAGAAAGGGGGAGAGCAAGAGAGAGAGAGAGAGAGAAAAGGAGAGAGAGCGAGTCAGACCATTCATATCATTCTAATAACTGCTGACAGCAGAGTAAATGTTGATATATGCAAACCTATGATTAGTCATTGTTTTAGAAATATTAAAAAGTTACTAACATTGTAATTATGTCATCTTGTGTTTTTCAACAAATCTCACCTAATATTTAAAAGGATATTTTATTATTTCTCACATCCACACAAGTTGTCACCTGGTATAACTGTTATTACTCACTGCTGTGTCACTAATGCAGTCACTCATTAGACAGTAAAAATACAATGAAATCATTGCCCGTACTTCCTCCAAAAAACACAAGCATACGTGCTGCGAACAATTTGATTGAAGAACAACCTCCAAACCAAAGGGAGCGGCGCTGATTCGGGTCAGCACAAGCATCTGGGCTCAGTTACGTCCATGAAAAAAGGCCAAATATACCATGAGGAATGTTCGAACGAGACTGCGAGACGAATCAAGGCCCAGTCGGTTAGCCGTGACGCTGCCAAAGCACGTTTCTCCACGAAAGTCTTGCGCGTGACGCATACAAGCTGACAAGTCAGCAGCGTTCCCTCCGAGTGCAGGCAGATCTAAACCAGCTGGGGCTGTGCACATTAGCGGTTGGCCATAATTGCCATTGCCCTTTTGTAGGCCGTCGAGGCCAAGCCTGTATGTTTTGTTGCGTGTCAGAAGACGGCTGGAGGGGAATGGGAGAATTGTGGAAGAAGCTGCTTTTTTACGCCAACATGTACAAGGCATGGTAATTTACTTTGGCATTAGGGCACTTTACTGCAAAAATACCATTATAGACTTAGATGGTCGGAAAGGATTTGTTTGATCAGTTTTAATGAGGGCATGGAGTAAATGTCATAACCAACACACTGACCTTGATCTGCTCTTCTCCAAAGCTGCGTTGCAACCAGGATTTCATATATTGTCAAATTTCGGTGTGATCCATCCAGTGGGATGAAAAAGAATCAAATGAGGCTAAAGGGTGTTCCCAGATCTAATGAGTGTCCAGATCTCAGTTGAGCAAAAGAAATGATGAACACTTGCAGCCTAATGAAACTGTGACTCCAACTCAGTCATCATTAATCATTAGTCGCTGTCAGTCTTCTACCCTGAGACACCACCGTCATTTCCCATTTTACCCTTATCATGGGAGAAGGGCTCATAACCAATAAGTGTATAGGAACCTCGTGACTCTGGGTGTTTACGAGTTTAACCCATCTCTGTTTACGAATATGTGTCCATGCGGGGCTTTTACCAGTAACTAATAACACTGTAAGGCTCCACGGAGACAAAGTAGTCCATCTTGTGTCTCTGCCCTGGGCATGCAGTGATATATCTCCTCAGTATGAGCAGCAGGGATGACAGAAATAGAGTGTGGGTGTTGATTCCTGCCATAGCTGGGAGCTGGGGAGGAAAGAGAGATGGACAGAGTGATTGATGAGAAGCGAAAGAGGAAGAAAGGGAAGATGGATCAGATGACAATGTGATGGACGAGCTACAGCAAAATGGAAAATGGCGCCACCATTCATCTTTCCCTCGAGAGCAAACCTCTGCACTGGAAATTTCATCTACCACACCTTTTATTCATTTAGGACTGACAGTCATCAATGGGCACGTCATGTTAGCTCAGATTTGTTTTGTGAGTTCACTTTTACCTAAATGAGAGCCTGGAATGAGTGACATACACCCAAGCCACAGAAGGTTAGAAGAATAAGTAAGATAACAGCGACAATTATAATTATATGTGTGGTACAGTGGATATGCCTTGACCTTTTTTTTTTTTTTTTTGAGATGTCACTGTGGTATGTTAGTTCCCTTGACAGGCTGATCACTTGTGGTGAGGGGAAGTAAAGTGACCTGCTTGCCCGGCAAATATGTCCACTCATGTCCAGCCAAGTGGATCTGTTCCTTCACTCAGCATCACAAACAGAGATTTGCAGAATGTCTAGGAAAAATGAGCTTAGGCGACATCTCAGGTTACCTGGCTAAAACTGATGGAGACATGATGCCTTTACTATGAGGCAGGATCGGTGTTGGATGCTTCGCAGTCGATTGCATTAAGTAAGCAGCACCTCCCAGAGTGGTCCCAGATCAGTCTGGATAAGACTGTAACCAGATTCTGAGCCTTGAGGGGCCCAGGCACTGTAACCTTGCAAGCTAGCTGCCAGTATGTGTGAGTGATGATATACAGATACTGACCTGACAGGCCCTGTTGTGGTTCTTTACAAGGCTATGTAATAATATTGTTGCCAATCAAACTGCCAACGTCAGCCATGGCAGTGGGATAATGTTGTCTAAAAACCAGCGTAACAGGATCAGTGGAACAATTTTAAACCTTTCCTTCTCTTATCATAGAAGACGTTTGACCTGGGACCAGTCAAACCGATAAGATTCACTAGTTGAGTCTAAGAAACGCCGAAGACTTGCAGGGTGATGGAAGAGTCACGTCAAAGTCCTCATTAATCACTAGCCCTCGTCTGTCATCTGCCCAGTTGTGGCCTCAGACACCACCATCATTTCTTATTTTACCCTCACTATACTCCACTATTACAGGCTGCACAGCAGACCTGACCCGTGCAGGCAGTTAAAAGCACAGATTATTTTTCAGATGATGAAAAAGGACCTAAAACACACAAACATGCCAGGGCAGAAATGTCTACAGTTCCTCTTTTAAAACCTGAAAGGCCAGGCGGCTTTCCTTAGGGAATACAGGCGGCTTACACCGCAAAGTTAATCTGTTAATTACAAAAGTGTGATTCATAGTAGCGAAAATGACTCAGTGTAATTAAATTTAATTGAAATGTCCGCAGCATGGCACTCCTGGAGGATTAATTATTACACACACGAAAGAATGAGGAGCGAAAAACAGCGTGTAAGAACAGATACTGTAAAAGTAGATTGGGAACAATAACCTCTAAGGCAAATGTTTGCATAACTATATCTCAGTTGCAGATATGTCAGTTGACATGCGCTGTTACATTAAGCAACATAAAAGGGAAAACTTGGTACTGGACAAAAAGACAACAGAGGAGGGATTGTAGTATTTGCTGTAATAATTACGAACAAACATAAAGGCTGTTAACTGTACCACACCTAAAATATTCTGATGACACTTCAGCATAGAGAGGCAGAAATCAGTTGCGTGGCCTGCAGTAAGACAGTGTAACCATACTTGTAACTTTACAGTTAAATACAAAAGCATAGGGTGTAGTAGACAAGTGAAATTTTAATTACAGACCTGTAACTATTGTTGCATAAAAGAAGCTTAACGCTTAAAGCTTATAGGCAGTTAGCTTGATTAGTTTAGATCTTGAAAAGAAAATTCTAGGAAAATGATGTGTGATGAAATTTGTATATGATCGGTCCTTTTGTATGTATTTTTATTACCTGTTTTTGATTCAGATTCATGTTTTCTTAACCTTGTTCTAACTAGACCATTTAATCAGGGTGTCATGACATGAGGCAGAACTAGATAACTCAGGGCAAAGGGAAAAAACGCTCGTGTAAGTTGATAGATATCGCACTTCCTGATATGGTCTCCAGAGACCTGCCTTGAAAAGATAGGTCTAGACCCATCTAACATGCAGCTGATAAGATTTTATTGTGGCTTCTAGTAATGCTAAAATAAAAATAAAAAAACTTTGTTTCAATACCATCACCCTAGATATACTACTTATTTGTTAAAATACATAGTATAGAAAATATAAATAGCAAATACACTTTAGAGCATTTTTAACATACAAGATTAGTCACAGACAGGATTAATATGACTGAGAAGGAAGAATGAAAAAAAAAAATACAAAAGCAATGCAGTTTAAATATAACCATTTCATTTATTTAACAAAATTATAACTCCAAAGTTGGACAGCTCTGCCATCATATTTTTTTTTTATGTTTTTTCATTGAAGTGGCACCTTAACCAGCCTAGTAATTTCAACACTTTACAAAAAATATTACAGCTCTTTAAGTCATTTATTGGTAAGCTGTTGAAAATAAAAAATAAGCATTTAGAAAGGCTAGAAGGACATGCACATTCATACCGAACAGACACAATAAATCGACAGAGTCAGACAGGACAGATTTATGAAAGGAAAGGAAATGTCTGAAGCTTAAGATTTGCAGCATAGCGTGTACAAAGAAGAACAGTTAAATTGAGTGAAATGAATAGATGAACTTGGTATTTTTGAAAGTAAACTGTTTTGGATTATAAACTGGTAAAAGCCAAGCGCTTGTTAAAAAATAAATACAATTCTGTTCGAAAACTGCATTGGCGCTTCAGTCTCACAGTCTCAAGCTTGCATGCACCCTGGAACACCCATACTTTTATCTGTTAGGGAGTCCATGGATTGCTTTTTTGTCCACCTTTTATGTTCAATTCACTTTCCTTTTCCCATTTTTGGGAAACTAGAGACGGAGTGAAATCCCAAGCAGGATGTCCTAGCAGTCATCATGCAAGTGCGCTGCGTGTTCTGGTTCTAGAACTCTGAAGCAATTGAGTCCATTTCACTGGTAGCCAAGCGCTGAGGCAGATCCCAGTCTCTGACTGTAGAGGGCATAGTGAGAATAATAGGGTGCGGAGGTTGGTAAAGAGTGTATGGGAAGTGTTGGAGCTGTGGGCAGTGGCATTTTACTGTAAGGATGGTATCGAGCCAAGCCCAAACTCGGTGGTGCCCTAAGTGAGAAGGAAGCAGGAAGAGAGGCTGGACTGCTCTGGGGAGGCAGATGGAGGTGACATGAAGAGGAGGAGGATGGGTAAGTGGACAGGAGCTTTCCATCTACGCCTGGCAGTGAGGTGTGTGTTCGCAGGTGGGCTAATAGCTCTTCGGAGGTGGCAAAGCGCTTATCGCATGGCCCACTGGCTGAGACCCAATTGCACGCATGTGGTAGAGGTTCATTGGGCAGCATGAAGCCATATGTGTATAGTGGATGAGACAGTGATGGTGTGATGCTGGAAGACAATGAGCTCTGGTGGAGTGAGTGCAATGGAGGTTGAGGGGGGTAAACCAAGGGGAAGCCAGATTTTAGGGAAGATGAGGGGTCGTGAACACATGTGCCACAGTTGCCACCCAGGTGAGGTGCATTTGGGTAGCTTAAACAGTACGGGTCCCGACACAAACTCTGCATAAAGGAAGGTGGAGATGCACCAGTCAGTGGGCTTGAGCTAGGGTGTTTGCCTGCAATCCCTACGCCAGCACTTCCAAGGCTGGACTTGGTGGGGTCTAAGCCATGAACAAACTGACCAGGATAGCCAGCATAAGTGCCCACTATAGAACCATGGTAGCCCATGCTGGATGATGGGAGGGGGAAGACAGGGTGACTAGATTTGAAGGGGGAAATAGAAACAGGCCCAAGTCCTCCAGGCTGAGATGGTTGTGGGTCCGATTTGCCCTCATTAATGGGGCTGCTTTCAGAGCTTGAGCTACTGGAGTTGGCACTTGCTCTGGCATGGCTAGAGTTGGCCAGCTGGGGACTGTCCAGACCGGCCTTACTTGACTCTGCCTCCTTTTTCGGGTTGCTGCCACTGTCAGAGAGTACCACTTCTATGTGTTTTGAATCCCCATTTGCAGTCTGTGAGTGTCCACTGGATCGCAGGGTGCTGGGTGAAAGAGCGTGTCTGTGAGCTTGCGTCTGTGAAGGTGAACCCACTCTGGAACTTGGAGAAACAGTACGTGTATGGTGTGGCTGACAGCTCGGTGTGTTACTTCCACCACTACCTCCACCCACAGGAAGACAAAAGCCGGGCTTGTTACTGCTGCTGCTGCTCATACTCCCATCCCTCTGGCTGTCTGGGCCTGTTTTAGAGTAAGGCTTGAAACTGGACTTGTCATCCGACGAAGGCCGCTGGTCTGCAAGTTTTAGGGATGAGGAAGAAGAGCGAGATGAGCCTTCTTTCTCACCCAGTCCGCTAGATGTAATGGAGGCCAGTTTGGATGAGGATGGAGGATCTGGTTTACCTATCTGAGAACAAGTCTGAGCCAAGAGAGCCAGTGGACTCTTTTTAGCATCCAGCTGTAATAAAAATGAAAAAAGAATTATTTCAGTGAAAGGCAATGAATAAAAATAATAATAATTAAGGATAATAATAAGATAATCCTTAATTATTACATTATTCACATTATTGTAACCAATGTACTGCGGATTATGTTAAAATTAAGATAATCATATGATTATCTTAATTTTAACATAATCCGCAGTACATTGGTTACAATAATGTGAAGCAAAAAGATATATAAATACAAATATTTACTTATTTACTTTCATAATTATGCCGGCAGTAATTATGTCTGTGTACTTGTATAATGATTTTATTTGAAAGATGTATGAGTTATTTTAATTGCCCCTAAATTAAAAATAAATAATTAAATAAATAAATAAATATAATAAAATAAAACATAATACATAATCTAATATATTAGATTAATACATAATCTAACTATGTATATTCTAATGGTAAAATAAGTAAATTGTAATAAAGGAACAAATATAGATTATATATATATATACTATACAGAAAAACATTTTAGCATCACAAAATCAATTATAAAATAATAATACTAATAACTACTACTACTACTACTGTTAATAATATTAATAAACAAATATAGCTGATACTTAAAACATTTTTATTATTGTTCAGGTGTATTTTACGACTGTATTAATACAAAACGTAATGCAGTTAATGATGCGTTTGAGTCTCGGTTTATGCTATTTTGAACATTTTTTACTAAAAGTTTTTAGTCTGATTTTAGGCTTATATTTATGTCATATAATCATGTAATTTGATGACTGTAAATGACAAATGGATACTGCACAGCGAAGTGACTAATGGAGTATATACCAGACTATAGTGAGTGAGGTAGTGTGTACGACAGAGAATAATGGAATGAATAACATACATATTTACGCCTTTGTATTAACCTATAATAAGATGAGTAATGCAGTCCATACTAGTACAGTGCAGAATGTAGTGTAGTGTAGTATAGTATAGTATAGTATAGTATAGTAATGCTATAGATCATACCTCGATGCTGACGGGGGCAGATGTAAGGGGCTGCAGGTACTCCGGGTGGAGCAAGTGGCCCGAGTGCGTGGTCAGCATCTTCACTACTTTAATGGGGAGACGCTTGGCCTGACGGATCGGATCCGAGGGCTTTAATAAAGCGGTGGACGTGTCCTTAATTCCAGCGAGCTTTCTGAAAGTGAAGCTACCGTGCTGACTGTCGGAGGTCGGGCTGTATAAAGCGGAAACTGTAGATCCACTCAGAGTGTGGTGCATTGGGTGCGAGGCTGAGCCGAGGAGCGCTGCGGGAACGATCACACACAACACAACATCTTCATACAGTACAAACTCACTGGCTGGCTTTTACGCCCATGTCGCACCTTTTCTTTCTTTCTTTCTTTCTTTTTAAATAATCCACAGCACAAATGTTCAAGAGACTGATTTTTCTACACGCAGCGCTTTTACAGGTGAATGTTTACTCCAAAGCCGTTCATAGTTCCGCTCCGTGAAGCCGCAGATCATCCACACCGCAAAATAAAAAAAACTCTTTTTTTTTTTGTACAGTGGTTGACTTGATGCTATTTAAGACTGTTAGTCGGAAAATCACAACCAAATCCACATCTCAGAGTCACAGAAAGAAACAGCAACAAGAACCAAAAAAAACAACCCCACAGCACACGATGCGCTCAGATCTGCGATCCTCAGCTCTCCGACTCGCTCCTGTTCCGTCTTGTGTAATTCAAGTAAGCGAAACGCGAGAAGGACCATCCAAGTCCGCGAGTCGCCGACCAATCAGAGCACGCTGCATTGCTAATGAGCTTGGAGGAGGGTCTAAACGGGGCGGAGTTCTCGGCTATCGCCCCACCTATCGGTCTTTTGTCATATCCATGTTCATTATGGCACGAGAGTGACAGCAAGGCTCTTCAAATGTCATTGTAGATCAGCCTCTCCGCGCACTTGTGCCTGATAAATGAGATCCTACCTGCTTTAGGATCCACAGAGCAGCAATAATGATGTAGCTGAGGTAGCGGAGGAGAGACAGAGACAGAGGGCGCACGATTCAGAAAAAAAAAATCCTACACAAATCCTCTGCAAAGGGGATATCTCTCCAAGCCGACACTTAAATTGGGCTATAAATCTAAAACCAACACTAGAGACTAGCAATTTGTTATATCATAGATCTATAAGTTTGAGCCAAAAGAACCAATTTAGAAAAAGAGCCAGAGCAGTAAAATGCAGCCAAATGCTTTGGAAGCAATATCCATATATTTTATATATACATATATAAAATCTTTTGTTTCAGACAATCTTTTAGATCAGGGTTTAATTATAGACAACAATGCTTCAACATGCCCCCTATTTTAGCTCTATATATTTCTGTTAAAGTAAATTAAATGTAATTTGCTAGTGCCCTCTGGAATCAATTGTGCACTGAAAGAAATCCAGTAATGAAACAAGAAGGACTCTATAGTTCTGTCTGTAAAACTGGAATGTTAATAACTTTATTGCATTGCTGCTCCTCACTGCTTTGGCAATGAGCTAATTTTGTTAACCTAATTACACAATGAATTGGTTAAAGAGCTTAAAAATTATGCCTGACAAGTGCTATTAGTGGCAGCCTGAAATAGTCGCAACCGGAGAGGCTTTGAATCCTTTAGCCATCTCATCTGATCCATTCTGTATCACATGAGCATAAGCTCCATTCAGCAAGTAGAAGTGATGGAAGTTCTCTTTCTCATTTTCTGGGACAAAGGCTATTCATTCTTGGTCAAATCACCCAATTTATATTTTCAGAGTATTTTTTTTACATTTTAGGTTTTTATTATATGATATTACTTTGCTGTTTGTAGATGTTGCTATCAGAAACATAGATAGTGATTATTTGCTTTTAAGTGATAATTAACGAACATGAGATAAAGTTTGACAGTAGTGTTCCGGGCGCTACACTGATGTCTGACCTGTCAGACATTGCAGACTCCCTATGAGGTTAGTCTAGGTCAGTGAAGTGATAAGAAGATTGGCCGGGCAATAGTCTCAAGCAGAAAGGTCAGGGGTTAGGTTGCACTAAAGTGCATGCACCCTAATGTGTTTACTGTTATACTGCTTTTCTTTGGATCAGACACAGATGGTTTGCATGTCTCTCTAGTTTGTGTGTGTGTGTTTCTACAATGTTGCTTGTCATTAACATACTTATGACATACATGACATACTTTGACAAGGCGTTCCCAAACATTTTGTAGCAAGGGATCCATTTAATTGTAAAAATAATTTTCATATACCCCCCTCAGTAGATATTTAGTTCATAAACAGGTTTACTAAATGAACATTATTTAGATGCATCAAATAATTTAGTCACGTTATAAAAGCCAAATGCAAATGGATTTGTATGTCTTGAATATTCCACTGACATATTAGGTCCAAATTATCATTATTGACATGCATTAGCTATAACATTAAAACATTTAACATTATAACCACATTTTGGGTATTCTTGTGCTGCCAGGTCAACTCTGGACCCTCTGGGTGTGGCATTGCAGGGCCTACAGGGGTGTGCTTTGGTGTCTGGCACCAGGACATTAACTGTGGATCCTTTGGGTGCCCTGGGTAATGGAGTGGGCTGGGTTGGTGGCCTTGGGCTCTTTTTCTGCAAGATTACATGCACAACTGGCTGAGGTTCACGGTTTGTTCTGGTGCCTTTCTATTGTGGCCAACATTGACTTTTTTCTGGCAAATTGTGCTGCATTGGCTTTTTTGTGGAATTGTACAAGACAGGCTGGTGTTTGGTCCACAGTGGCATATGTGAACTTTAGATGTCCATGATTCTCTAGTTTGCTGATGTATAGTTTGTGATCATTGTTGTTCAGTAAACCTGGCAGTGGTGTTGATATTATGGCTGATCAGTGTTTAAGCCTACTTATGAATGAAGTCTGGATTTAATCTGCCCAACTAAAGTGGCCAGTCAAATTATACTAACATAAAAGCTTAAAGCATGAAAATAATAATGATGGGTTGTTATTTCATCCACTTAAAAAATCACAGACCTGGTTTGGCCCCTCAGACCCAACTTTGAGAACCTTTGAGCTAGTCAAAAAATAAAATAATCCAAAACACACAAAATAATGTTAAAGAACAAGATAGGAATTTCCACTAAAATCAGCAGAACATATTAAAAATTAAATATCAAACTATTAAATGCAGAACCTGGAGAGCAAGTACTTCCCTAACCCTAATCTTAAAATTGTCAATTTATTAAGCAAAATGTGATTGACTTTGTATGGCAAAGACAGTTTCCATTTATTATCTCTTCACCATTCTCTCCATGACACAACAGGCCTGATTGTGCTTTTAATCTTTATTCGCAGCGGGAATGTTACCAGAGTACGACCTCCATGGGGTCATGACCTCAGATATAAACTGCTCTAGTGAAACACTGATCCACCAAATCTATGGAATGCTCAATCTGTTATTTCTGAACATGTTCATTCTTCTTTCACACTTATTAAATGTTTCTTTTATCTCTTTTCACATACCCCTTGCCATTTTTAGTTACTGTTTACAGAAAAACAAGAAAAAAGGGATAATTTACGACTCGGGTTGTTTTCAATTCAGTCATCCAGATGAGTGAAGGCGGTGCAGTTGGGTTGAAAAGTTTGAGAAACAAGCTGAGAGGAGGAGATCGGGGTGAGAGAAAGAGAAAGAGAGAATAAAAAGACAGCAGGAGGGAGGAAAGTCGAATGGTCGGCAAGAGAAAGGGCCTGAGAGGGGGTGTGGTAGGAACAATAGGGAATTGCTTTGGGATGTTTCATGGGTCGCCTTGAAGTTGCTCGTCAACAGATGTGTCACCATGTTAATGACTGATTGCCGTTTCCTGTTGTGGACGGTGGTCAAACAGGTCCCCAGTTGTGAGGTCAATAAATCTTGTGGATGGATAAGTGGACCTGATGGCCATTATACCCACACAGAGGCACTTTAATGCCACTTTAGTGGCTGTTCTTTAAATAAATGAGCTGCTGTGAGCAGAACAAGACTGTTAAAGAAAAATGATCTGTACTTAATTCCTGAGAAAGCTCACATAATGTTCCAAATAACAAAAGTATTTGTTTATTACAATAGTAATAAAGATTGGTTAAAAATGTAGACAAATATACATACCAACATTATCGAGAACTTCATCAGTTGAATATGCTGCTGAACGAACATGAAAGTGACATGTTTTTAACTCTTTTAAAATAACTTCCAAATATTTAAAGCATCAAAAAATATACAGTGCATATCTGCTCTTACTTCCTTATTTCACTTCATTTATTTATTATTGTCCAATCCAATGGTTTCAAGAACTTTGTTTTGCATCCAAACTCAAAAAGGCTGTGATAAATCTTTCACTAATCCATAATAATACATAGAAATCGGTCTATTTACGTGCTCTTAACATGTCAAAAAAATCCCCAAATGCCAATATAAATTGGAAATTAAAGGCACAGAGAGTATTCTCATGTGAACCCTTCTCATATTCCTGCCAACAAAATTTAATTTGCTTAGGATTTTCATCAAATCCTCTCAACAAACCAAGACAGCTACAATCACCAACCACGTTTTATATAGTCAAATAAAGAGGCATAATTTAATAAGGTTTGGTGTAATTTTGTTAAACCGTGTTTAAGGTCTTTACAGATTTTTTTGCAGAGGGGAAAAATGTAGGCAAGCATGCATACACACACACAAACAAAGAGAGAGAGAGAGAGAGAGAGAGAGAGATATCCGGCATCTTAATGGCTTCTGAAAATCCTGTTTATTTTCATCTTCCCACACCTGGCTATGCTTAATCTCTCCGCACTGCCAGTCATGTATGCGTTAGACTTATCAGCTCTTAGCTCTAGATTTCAGTCCACCTCCTCTCCACTCCTTCATCTGTCATCACAATAATGACATCAACGCTTAAATATTTAAAACAACAAGATCGCCTTAATGCCACTGTGTTTGCTTTCACACCCAGACACAGACAAGATGTAGACATGATGACACATAAATGCAGGTTGAACAGTAAGTCATAGTAAATGAAAACATACTTGGCAAACTCATGGATGCAGGAAAAGACACACGGACACACACACAAAGACCTGCATTGTGTTGCTTATGTTCAGGTTATCAGTACAAGTGGGTGGGGAATGTATTTGGCTGGCGTACGCCAGTCATCAGAGCCGAGATCTGATTGTGTGAGCTGTGTTGTGTGAAATTTCATCTGAAGGGTGGTTATCGCCTCACCCGTAGCTGATTTGCGATGGAGCCCTTACTGTCTCTTAACAAGCTTCACCACAGTACGTTCTACTAAACACAACACCTCTCAGGACAAACCACAGTCTCACTGACAGCTACTCTCTTTCTCTCTTTCTATATATAATTACACCTGGAAAATTATTAAACAACATTGATAGTAACATTTTTACAGATCCATCTTTACCGGTCCAAGTGAATACAAATAGAATGCCAAATTGTTCCACAGATTTTTTTTTTTATTCATTGGGTCTTCCAGATTATTTTCCCAAAAATAAAACATCACACTTTCAGAGGATGCTCACAAATCAATGATCCTGAGAACAAATTAGGGCTGCAGATCAATACACACATGCTGGATGGCAGTTTAGCGTTATGTTCACTGGATATGAATCTTTCACACATGACATCAAAGGAGTCAGTACCCACATCTCTACACTACCAAAGCTATGGTTAATATTTCCATTTTAAAATTATGGCCGGCAGCCATGAGTAGATCAAATAGATTAATTTAGCATTTTTCATACCAGACCCTATAAGATAAACTAGGAAAAAAAAAAGATTTAAGACCAGCATAAAAATTGTACACCTTTAGTGATAGACATGAATCGTGATCAGCTGCAAAACTGCCAATTAACCTCTAGTGTGCTCCAAGCAATAGGCTGATATTGACTCAAACGGTTGAGTTGTAAGGATTGAAGGAAAATCTTGAAAGTTAACAATAAAAATCAAAAAAAAAAAAATGCTGCATTCCTATGCCGCTATGATGGCTATCTATGTTTATATGTTCCATGTGTTTATATTACAATCCATATGGATCATGACTTCATTTTGCCTTAGCCGGTGAAATCACGTTGAAGTATCATTGATCATCCGGATTGATACAAGCTCTCAGTCATGCTCTGCTGTAGGAACACTGTTCTCATTATAGTGATCGAGGGATCCATAGTAGTTCTTTAGGAACGGTTAAGGTACAAGGAAATTGATGGCAACTGCTGGACCCTGGGGCACAAAACAAATGTCTCTGACTCTCTCTGAGCCTCCGCTGCGGTGGCAGTGTTGGAACAATCTATTACTATTGATCCTTACGTGATTTTGAGGGAAAGCAAAGCCAGATGTGGCTGTACTTTCCAATTCTGTCTTAGTGATCTCTCACAGAACATACTGAACAGTCACGCTGGAAGGTGGACCTGTTCCAGATTTCATGATTGGACACCATTTTAAACAGTTTCTAGTTGGCTGTTTGTTACACATTCGGTTAATTTTACTTCGAAGGCACATGTTTAACAACAAGACATCTCATGATGTGATACGTCATAAGAACCTCAGACAGGATGCAAAACTCCCTGTTCATCCACTCTATTGTCAGTGCATGGTGGTTGTTGAGAGATGTGTAGATATGCATCATCACTGATGTCTTAAAGGCACAGGGAAATTAAAGACCAACTGTCTTTGATTTAGAAACCCTCATTTATACTGAGCAGATCCATAAAACTCACTTGACCTTCACAATCCCTTAAAGCTCAGTCAGTGCCTGTCATTTATCAATCCCACTAAATTAGCTGCTATAATGGAGAAGTCAATAGAGAATTAAGGGAATCTAAAATTGAATATAATGTCCTAACCTTCCATGCATGGAAAAAGGAAAATAAAATTTATGTAATATCTTACATAATCGCTAAGAACAAGTAGATTACTTGTAATATGCACATTTCTTTGCTACATTGGCAATGTAATCTATATCTTGCTAAGATATAGGCTTGCTATGGCTATACTTAAATATAAAATTGACTTTTTCCATTCAATAAAAATCATTGGACTGTAGAGCATGACCACCATTAGTGTATGATTCCTTTCCATTTTTTTCTTCTTTTTAAGGGGCAGAGTTGGCCTTTTTTGATATATCAGTGCATTTCTACAGATAATCATGCTATATTTTCCTTGAATGTCTCAGATGACATTGTCTCATTTTATTTCATTATTATCTGTCCACATCATAATGTTGCACATTTCATTATCCTTCAATCCTCATTCGGGAACAAATCAACTATATATATTAGTTATACATGTGCGTAGCAGCCCCTCCATACCATTTGGAGTCTTGAACATGCTGCAGTGGAGTCAGGGTGTCATCACAGTCAGTGTGTCATCACACTCTCCATCTGTTAGCACTAAGCACAATTTTAACCTCCGCATAGTGTGCCATATGGGTTCTGCCGACAGTTTGTCAAGTGCACCTCTGCACAGAGACTAGAAAACTGGACCCAGAGATGTCTGTCTTTGAGTGCATCTGTCTACTTTTATAGTGCCAAAGCATGAAACAAAAAGCATCTGAGTTGAAGCCAATGCCTTTCAACAGGTGTTGTGTGAATCCAGCTCAGCAGCTTGATTTCAGGGTAGGGTTTATGCCCACCCTATGGTGTCCCTGACCTAAGACAGTATGGGTATGGATACTCTGGGAGAAGAGGAAAGATTGCGACACTCAGGACCTGTCAGTTAGCACATGAGTGAGAAGGGCGGGCGTTGGCTGACGAGCTTTGAAGTAAAGACGGCTGCAGGCCTCCAATTAAAAGTCCATAATTGTGTAAGTAAATCAATTTTTATCTGGCCTGTCACATCAAAACAAAATCATTGTTATGAGGTTCCGCCTTCATAATTCATCTCAGACTTGACATCTGACAGCTACAGGTTGGCAAATTACATAACAGAAAGAAAACTTGGGCTGGAGCTCCTCAAGTGTGGAATAGATGAAATGAATCAGAAAATGTTTCCATGAAGAAGCAGACTAGGATTTAGACAGATGCATTCCTGGAAAAAAATAGTCATGGTTTCTTCAGAAAGTAAAGAGTTCCTAGCTAATGGTTTATATCGGGTACCCTTTGTAATACAGCTGTTGGTTTCTCTGTAGATCTGGGTTCCCCAGAGAATGCACTATGAAATGTTTAAGGGTTTTATATATTCCTTGTGCACGTAAAACTGCACTATGACTCAGTGGAAATCTTATAAAAACTTACGAACATTAGTGTTATGGTTCTAAAAATCTGTAGGTAGTAATTAATACTTATTTCATAAAATATTGATTAATTTCCTATAATAGCACAGCTCCATAATTGAAATTGTAGTTTTAAATGCAATATTCTCATCCCTATAATAATAAACGTTAACTTACTTACAGTACAGGAAAAATATTAATGGCAACCTAATATTGAACTGAGTTTACACTTGTTGAAGTTAAATAAATAAATTTAGTAAATAATGGTTAAAAATAGGGCTGGGCAATAAATCGGTATCGGTATTTATTGTCGATAACGATAAAAATAATGTTCGGTATGAAGCGCTATAGTTTTATTAAAATGCGGCTGGCAGACTGAGCGTGCGCCGTGCCTTAATCTCAACAGCCTATCAGATCTCCCAATGAATGAGCGTCCCACGAGTGACCAGGAAACAGCCAATAAGCTCACGCAGCCACGCCGCGTTATGTCATCACCAACTCATGTCAGAACAACACACGCGAAAATGAGTGCCGTGCCACGCAGCAGGGAGGAGATTGTGTAT
>JAQMYJ010000009.1:17046212-17076704 GCA_030014305.1 Clarias laeviceps
TGTTGGTAAATAAAAATAAAGTGGCTAAATTCTATTTTTTTTCTACTGGTCTTCATTCATAAATATTCAATAATTACAGATACCGAATGATATGAAACATTATATCATGATAATCTTTTTTGCTGTATCGCTCAGCCCTAGTTAAAAATATTTATTTTTATCTTAAAATATTCCCCTCCATGGCTTATTCAGCTCACCTTTTGGCTACATAGTACCTGTAAGAATTAAAAACTACTTTCACCCCTGTTAATTACAGTAACTTTTGGTCACTAACTGTCAGTAACCACTGTTCCCAGGTGCAGTTATTTAGTTCCACCAGTCACAGAATGATGTGTGGATAAATAAAGAAAAGAAAGCATAATCTGTTAATAATAAATGGTTTGGGGAACTGTTGTATAGAAGCTATTTCACACTCAAGGTCTGATGTGCTGAATATCAGCACGACTGTGATGCGGTCGTAGACACGAGGGCGCAGCTCTAGTACTGATGGCATCACAGCGGTGATAAGATCCAGCACAACAGCACTCGATCTCGTGTGATATCGCTTAATTCAAACCCAGTCACATAAGCACTTTCAGCAAGAAAACACATCTGATAATGTTATGTCATCCTAAACAACACTGTAATTGCTTCTAAGTTGTTCCAAATTGCCTCTAAACTGTCCATGTTGTTTTGTTTACGGGTAACACAAACTAATGATAACTAGCTTCCAGGCTTAATCCCAAATCCCTTTCTAATCCTTAATCAAGGGCACTACAAGGGATGGTACACCCTACACAGTGGTCAGAAGCTTCTCAGGACTGACCAACACCTCCAATGTTTATTTGTCTCACATTTTGGCTACATAGTACTATTAAGAGATAAAAAAAATTCACTCCTGCTAATTTCAGTTGCTAACTGTCAGTTGCTAGCTCCCCCCCCAATAAAAAAAAAATAATGTAATCATAAATTAGTACAAAATAATCATAATTTGTACAAATTTCACATAAAATTACAAGTTCAGTTTAATATAATCTTTCATTTCAATACCCTTAATTAAAGAATCACATGATCCTAATCATTAAAAATTTAAATATTGTGTGTTAATTGGAATTACAGACATACTCCACTTAAAATCATTAAATCATTTTAAAATCTGACAGAAAAGTCTTCTGGAAAATAAATAGTACCCCACTGTCATTTTGTAAATGTTATACAGCAAAAAGGTAAAGATTATTTGTAACCTTCTCTAGAAGTTTCTCTTAAATCACTGCCCTCATTTATAAGGACATATCGCTGTACTTGAGAAGTTGGATTGAACTGTCTGGGCCCTAATTAATTTCCTCCCTATGAATATATGAATATGAACCAGCACGATATTTTAGAAAATGCCTTGAACGCCGCTTCCCAGAATGTGATTATGCTTGGCCCAGAAAGGCGGCAGAAGTCGTTTTTCACCTGAACAAGCATTACTTTGTCATGTTGAGCATTATTCAAAGTCACTGAGCTGCTCTAGCACCTATGAAAAATTTCCTCGATTGACCTCAGCTTCTGCTGAACTAGGACAATCATTCCCCCAATGAATGTGTCCCACCCTGTAAAGGACCTGGCATATCATCAAACCTTGTTGAAATGCTAAATTAATCTCCTAGATGCATGTGTATAGTTCTAATTATGCAATTTCTAGATTTTCTCTATTGTCCCTCTGCACTTTCTGGCAAGGTGTCCTATATGTAGACGTGACACTTGGTCTGTGTTGTGTGTAAGATTTAAAATAAACAGATTCTTTATGCAATAAATGATCTGAAGGTGTGTTTATAGACCTAACCATGGCCTACATTTGGATAAAGTTATATAAGCCAGAGAATGGATGAACCCAGGCTTTCCTGAGTTATTTTGTTTCGGAAGGTTATAACAGCGAGCTGTCATTAATAACTCTGACATGCTGAGCTATGGGTCGGGAGAGCGAGGTTGGAAAAAGTGAAGGGCCAGGAATAGGAGCCATTTTGGTTATTGTCTGGCTTGACGAATGGCTCTCAGAACAAGGCAGAACATACATCATATCACCTTTAATGGCTCCACATCTCAATGGCCATAACTCACCTGGCTTAAACAGAGAAAGGGGAGTGAAATATGGCGTTGTATATTCCACCACAGGACACATTTATGAGTCCTCCCTGCTGTATAAATGCAGTGATTGCACTTTCAAAGTAGCATGTCAGCCCACGCCGCTGAGTACAACCAGCTGCCCCAGCACAGAGACGGGCGGATGCAGCGAGAGAGACAAATTATAGTGCTGGCCGTGTCCAGCGTCTATTCAAAAACTCTCTCTTGCGGCCGTAAATTTATAGTGTTTGTGCTTACTGCTATTAAAACCAAAACCGTGGTTGGGTGATGGCCATCCATTTCAGGCCGGCAGCTGGAGGGAATTCCTTACTGACAGCTCGGCCCAGAGGCAGAGGCTTGGAGAGAAAACAGCCGAGCCTGACGGTCCACGTCCACACACAAACACGTATATGCACACATACATGCATGGACGAAGAAGTCGTCTGGATATTTGAGTGGGATGTTTGTTTTAGATCTGCACAAGGCCTAAAAGAAAACTTTAATGGCAGTCATTTGTCATGGTTGTCACTTTGATCACTCACATCCCTCAAAGTTGATGAATGAGGCACTGCTGAAGTAACAGATGGGGACATAGTTAAGCTAAAGTTGTGTTTGCCTGGGCAAATTTGTTTGCTGATTAAAGAATGCTTTTCTTTGGCTGTCCCCCTGGTGTACCGAGGGTGCTGAAATGCATAGAATTACAGATATGACCATCATACTCGGGAAACACACATATACAAACAGTGCATTTACATGTACTGCTATGTTTCTGATCAAATCTACTAATCCCTTAAGCAGTTTTATTCCAAGAGTAGATGAGAGCGAGGTTTCTCTCCAAACCTCGCTCTCATCTACTCTTTTTTCATTTTCTGTTCGTTTTGTGTAGCTTCACTGTTAAAAAGCATATGGTTACTTTTCATGCCTCCCCTGCATTTACTCATTTGCACCCTCCTCCTTTTTCCCTCTCATTCTTTCTCTTGCTCTCTGCCTCTGGGTGTCTGTGGATATTAAAATTAAAATCTATTCTGGAAACCTGCCACTAGCACATCATTTATTTTAGCCAGGGCCAAGAAGATTTATTGTTGTGTACATCTTCAAGCCTTTTTAGGAGATCAAAGTTGCCAGGCATAAATCACAGTGCCTTGCAAATCCAAACAAATTCTCCATTTCTTTCTGTCAGGCTGTCCTCCCCTCTCCCTCCCCTGAGACCCAGGATAGATTCTTCCTCTTTTACTCATCTTTCATTCGATTATACATGCTAACTTACTCATAATTGGTTATCTTGAACAATTTTTTACTGCTTGTATTAGGACAATACAAGGCCACATCAGGTTATGCACCTGTCAACTAAGAACAGGAATTTGAGGCTAAATTAGGTACGGGTTCAACAACAATGGCTAATGATAGGAAAAACACAGTTTTTTTTTATCTTGGTATTCCCAGTTTCAGTGCCCAGTATAACAGATTCCTGTTTTCTGCATTTGTAGCTGATTCATCTCAAGGCTCAGAGTGCTGTGCTTTCTGAAATGCTTTTCTGCTCACCATGGTTGTCAAGAGCATTGGTTTCAGTTACAGAAGCCAGTATTACAAAGATATTTCTAGAAACCTTAATTGTTCATTAAAGGGTGGCACAGTGGCATAGTGGTTAGCACTGTGGCCTTGTACCTCCACGGTTAAGGGTTCAAGTCCCACCTTTAGGTCTGTGTCCAAAGACACATGTGAGTGTGTGAGTGCTTGTGCCCTGCAATGTATTGGCACCTGGTCCAGGGTGTACCCCGCCTAGTGCCCTGAGTCCACTGGGACAGGCTCCAGGCCTCCCACAACACTGCACAGTTTAAATGGTAATTTAAATGGGAGAATGAGTGAGAGAGTGAGTAGGTAATTATTCATTCAGCCACTAATAAAAAAACAGACAGATTTTTAATAAAGGGTTTGCATCAGACTGAGGACATACAAACATTAACTTATGAAGATC
The DNA here is from genome assembly GCA_030014305.1 of Clarias laeviceps. NCBI lineage: Eukaryota > Metazoa > Chordata > Actinopteri > Siluriformes > Clariidae > Clarias > Clarias laeviceps. The sequence continues at coordinate 17,050,273 of JAQMYJ010000009.1, forward strand.
TGAAATGAGTTCATATTTGGCCTTGGTCTATGCAATCAAAATACATTATTTATATAAACGAGTTATATCTTGCTAAATACATTTATAAGGTATTTAGAATATCACGGATCACTTGTTCCCTTATGAAGACAAAAATCACATACATTTCACATTTATATACATATAAAACATAAAGTATAAAAACAGATGCACTATATAGATGAAGAATCCAGATGGAGAAATGTGAAAAAATGTCTAAAAATTTCACGTGACTCATGTGAATATTATATGGAGGAGTTTAGAAAGAGCCATTTGTTTGTATTGTTTCAGACGGACAGAAAGACAGACAGTGTAGCTATGGAGGCTCTGGGAGTAAAATAAAAACAGCTCCTGCTAAATGCACCAGAGATGAACAAATCAAATAAGGTCTTCAATATGTGTCTACCACCCGGGTTTCACTCTGTAAGATGGATCTGATATCTCAGTGTCCCGGCAGGGACAGGCTCAACATTTTTCATGTGTGATCCACTGTTGTCTGGTAGATCTTATCAAGTCACAGTAGCTGCAAACAGAGAGTGAGCAAACCTAGTACAGACTAAATAAAAGAAGGGGGCGGGTGATGAAAATGTCAAGGATTATCTTCACTTTTGCAAACCCTGTGATGTTGTATCAAACCGGATTTGTTGTAAACGATTTGGCAGCGAGGGAGATGATGATATTGGGGGGCGCAGAGGATGAGAGGATTTCTGTTGAATAATTTATTTATTTTTTTGCCTTCTGCTTTCCTTTTCTTGCCACATCGCCATCTCTCATGACTGTTTTGTTTTAGTCAGATTGCACCCTCTGAGGAAGTAGTGCAGAGTGTGAACACTGTTGTCAGGGCATGCTGTTCCGCTGTTTGGATGTAGAGGAAAGAGATAAAAAAAAGGAAAGCAACACAAAGAATAGTAAGCTTTACAACTGACATTCTTACTCTCCCTAGAAATACACTGCCAAAGTGACATGATATTGCTAAAAGTCACATGATCATGTCAACCCATAATCGCTTGGCATGTCACTGTCACACTTTCATTTAACACATAGTCATTAAAATGGCATTTATGTGCTTCACCTTAAAATGTCCCATTCAGTTTAGTCTTATTAAATTTAATTAAAAAGCTTGCAATTATTGTAATTACAACTGATTTGAAAGCAATTTACTTGCAAGAACAACTTGTCTTAAAAAAATTGTGTATTTTTTTAAAAAGCAGAGAGTGTGTGATTAAAGCCGGCCAGAGGCGAGAACACAGTAAACACTCGCTCTGCTGACTTCAACACTTCTGTGCCCAACATGTCACTCGCTGCACCCCAACATGCTGACACAAGACGAATGACTCTTATAGATGAGGTCAACCTCAGCCAATACATATTTTAGCGTTCTGGTCTTGTTCAAGTACACCGTAAAGCATTTCACTTGTCGCTGTGTTTGTGTAGTGGTGTTTCTCAAAACTGCCAAGTCCAAGTCCGTACTTTGAAAAATGTATATTTATTGGTTTTTAGCCAACCGTGACACACTGATATACTGATTGTACTGAGCTAAACCCTAAAACCAGCTCAGCATGTTTAAAAATGTTATTTATACCCTAAATAAGTCACAGTTACATCATTTTAAAAGTCAGTTTTTAAATGATCAGGGTCTTCTCCAGTTTATATAATGTCCTGGACATTATAGCAGAATAATATTGTCCAAAAAACATATATAAATAAATATATACCATATATTCAAATGTCTAAAATGCAATTTAAAAAACTATATATAAAAAAGAAAAATAAATAAAATAAATAAATAAATAAAAAAGAAATTCCATTTTTTTCAGACAAATGATGGACTTGTGAGCTGCAGCTCTAGAGTGGCCAATAACCACCTACCTTCACGGAAGAGGCAATCTGACTGACATCCCACCCGCACCTCCTCCTTTAGCCCATTGGAAAATAAACTTGAATTGTGCCTATTTGTTTCAAAGAATAACAATGAATAAATTTAATGGCAGGAAGATGTAAAACATTTAATCCAGTCACTATATGTTGCTACAAAAAAACTTGCTTTATCACAGTCTTCAAAATAAGATTCCAGATGCTGAAGCTTGTGGCCAGAAATGTGTACAAAATACATCAGATACAGTGTAGCCTAGGGGGCTGAAACTAGAAAAACAGGAAAACATGCTTCATACACTTTTACAAGGAGTGTTCAAGTCAAACCAGGACTTTTGGTTGTACAGAATAATAAAACACAATTATTAGAGTAAAAACTAGCTTTATTTCTATGTATAATTCCTTGCTACAATTTTTCTCAGTTCATCGCATGATCAACATGACACCCTGGCTTCCCAGGAACTCCCTAAAATTCACCCAAATGTATGGAAATGGCTTGGAGCGCGGTCAGGACTGTATGAGGGATGTGGCAATGACTCCCAGCTGAGTTCCTCTTTTGTGCAATTATTGTTTGTGAATGATTGTGTGTACAGTTCCCACAGATGTGACAGATGTGTCTCTTCTGCAAGTTGGCGACAAGCTATGCGTCAATTTTCAAGGATTAGACATTTCATTCCCTGAATGTTTACAGGAATGACTGCAGCGGGCACTGAGCCACCTCGGCCGGGATCGTCATTCACAGACATATGGTTTCTTTATTACATTTGTTTCATTTAAATCTTTTACTGCTGCTAAGAGTCTCATCACCATAATGTGTTTGAAGTTTTCTTTAAATCGTAATAAGTTTTAATGCCTTCATTCATCAAATGTCTCGGTTTGACTTTAACGCTCCTTGTATATTCACAGTTTTGGAAGCAAATGGTCATATTTATCATCACACATAATGGAAATAGTCTTAAGCTGAGTCTAGTTTTGCCTTTCATCCAGTGTTCTTGGAATAGTCTCCCGATCCCCCATCACCTAAACCAAGATAAAGTAGTCATGAAGGTGAAGAAATGAACGAATAGCTTTAGATTAACACGGTTTGACTTTGGCAGCGTCCAGAAAGTAATATGATACATTCAGTATATTCTAGTGGTAATTCAGGAGAGTCACGAATCGGAAGTGTCAGTCAAACTACCTAAGCCTGCTGACATAACATGGATGTTTTATATTGGATGTTACTTGTCAGACAAGCCTGTGTTCATCTGTGTGTGTTAATCCCACAGACTGTCTGTCTTCACTTAGACAATGCTCTGTGAATGCATAACTAATGTGTCAGGCTTTTGTGTGTCTCACAGCTTCTCAGGAACTGCTCTGCCATCTGTTTACAATTGCTCTCTCTCTCTCTCTCTCTCTCTCTCTCTCTCGCTTTCTGTCCTCCCCTGAGATGGTAATGAATGGAGGTGTCAGTTAGAGCACCTTGACCACTGAGTAGAGAACACACACATTACTGAGCTGTGGCTTTCGACACCTGGCCTTATTGAACACATTAGGAGGTTTACAGTACCCAGTTGGACAGAGCTTAAAAAGACACACACACACACACACACACACGCATGCATGCATCAAACCTAAAACATCCTGGAGCACACATAAAGGCACACAAAGCATCCTAGCCTTTGTCACAACCATCTGTTTTTACCTAAAATACCATTACAGGTTCGTGGTATATTCTACAAGATATTTGTACCAACAAGGAGGTCATAAGCACTTACAAACCCTACCATGACCAAAAGAGCTCACAGAAGATAAAAGTCAGTCTCAGATAGTAAGAAAGAAAAAAGAACTCAAGGCCTCAGGGCCATCACAGGACAGGCTAGGGTTAAAGTGGATATAATTATCACTGTCGTTTTCGTATCTCCCTCCGGGACAGGATCTCAGACTTCTCTAGCTGTCTTTGTCATTCTCTCATCTCCTTTTCTAAAAGCTCTCATGTCTCCCTCTCATGTCTCTCTGCCCTCGCAGTCTCTGACACCGCTGTTCTTTGTGTTGGCCCAAGGCAGGGGATTAGCTGGCTCTCCTGCTGATGGCTCCAGGTCAAAGTCGGTACCTCGACCCGATAATGACGCCGCCGAACTGAGGACGCTGTAGGCGACAGCGCCTTTATTACATTTTTAACACCACTCACTGGCTTTGAGTCTGTGTCAATAACAGGGCTTTGTTCCTCTGGCGTTAGTGATCTGACTGTCAATTACAGCTGGTAAACAGTAAATGTAGAATGTTACTGATAGTTGGATCTGCTATTAGTTTCACTGTAGTCAGTGAATAATTTATAGTTGCTATTGAGTAACATGATTAATAACTGAATAATATTGGAGAGCCTTAAAGAGTTAAAAAGCACCATTTTGTAAAGGGTTGCTGGCATTAGCTTCCTTCTACGTTCTTGGTACTTAGAAGTGAATCTTCTCTCTTGGTTTATATGCAAATGTTTTACTGCAAAGTGCCAAAAATTTAAAATTGGTTGTTTATGTAACAACCTCAACAGCAACCTCATTTCCCCTCTTGTTTGTTCTGACCACTCAAAATTCAGCACCATGAGTATACTAATCACCAGCCTGATCATCCCTCATCATCTGCACCTGTTACTAACTGGTTCATGCCTTAGGTTAGATGGCTTTTTATGCTTGAATGATTTATTGGTCACTGTGTGGTTTAACATTCCTCGGAAACTGGTCCAGTATAGTTACTAAACTGAAGAAACAGAAAAACCTTCAGGAAGGCTGGAAACCGTCAAGACTACATTAAAAAAAATTAAAGGAAGGCTCTTGGGAAGAAAATATGAAGAAATGAGGGGTGGCTCAAGACTTTTAAACAGTACTGCATATACTGCATATTGTATCCAGAATTTTACTTGGCTGATGTATCCTACTTCTATCGACACTCAAAGGCATAAAAGGAAATTAATTGTGAAATGTGAAGGATAATACTCCTGAACACTTGTGATTCGGTAGGAACTAAGAACCCACTTGAATATCCACTACTGATATCCCACTGGCTGTGGACTGACCCATTTTGTATGTCTACCAATCTTGGGACTCATGATCTCCCACTGACCACTGGGCCACCGTGGTCCAGATTTAATCCAAAGCAACTTCAATAATCTCCAATGCAAACATCTCGCTGAACAGTTTTGGGGTTATGGGTTTGATCAAGTTCCCAACAATAGTTCTTTGGCAGTCTTGGGATTTGAACACACAAATACTTCCCATAGAGCTTCTCCAATGAACAATGTGGCTTGGCATAGGTCAGCAACAAATCCAGGACTGGTTATGCATATCCTACTTGAGAGTATTTGTCATTTTCACATCAAATAACCATAGTCATGAAACCACAAAAAGTTCTCTGAAAGTGACTTGATGGGTACAAGCAATGAAATACTACACCAAATAAAATAGTTTGAAATAAAAAGTATCATTCATCAGATGTTGCTGTGTTTCTCTATTGAATGAGTAAGTTAAAGTGAGTGAAATTGTTTTAATGGAAGAATTTTCAGTCAACCACACTTGTAAGAATACTTTAAGAAATTCACCTAAGGTCTGCCCATACAGTGAAACTCAACCAAGTGCACCTTTACTTTAATGCAGACAAAAAGGTCTTTTGGAGTGCAAAGCAGACAACAACATAAATAAAATTAAAAAAAAGGAGACATCCATCTATGTCTAAACGAAAATCAAACTTCTTACCACGCTATGCACAAGGGTACTAGATAACTATGTTACACATTGCAAAGTGAATAACAACCCATTGGGACTTGCCTTAAAAGCTGATGCTTAGATTAGGGCAAAAGAACTAAGATTAAGCCAAATAATAATCATAAGAATAAGAGTAATAAAATAAGAACCATTAACAATGGTGAAGTTATTAAAAGTGCTTTAATTTATTTGAATTCTGCCAAGAAACTAGAAATTAACTTTGGCATATAGTCACTATAAGCTTTTGATTGAAGATTTTTGGCCTGTAAAGAAGGGATATGAGCCAGAAAGGGTGGGTTTGTGACAACTGCTTTTCTTCAGTTAATGGGTTGCACTATTTTATAGCTCCATTTGTATGTCTCTGCTTGACTTGCATGGTACCTGGGCAACAAGAGTAACCAAATTTGGCATGGCTGCTTAGGTATAGCACAGCTTGGGCGGTAGAGGAAAGAGCAACAATGAGGACAATTGGTAAGGCTTGGGTAATGGGTGCTCTTATTTTCGTAAACCTTATTTGGTTATTCTTCATGCATTAAAATTAGCTGGGCTGACACTCCACCTTCAAACACAAAAACACTTCTTAGTTTGAGGCTTTATAGTACTTTTGGGTTCCATGGTAGAAGCAGTGAAGTGGTGATTGAAGAAATTACAAACTGTAACTCTTATATTTCTGCTTGCGTCAAACTTTGGCATGGCCATGCATACCTGGTACACTGGTGCTTTATCATTAAAGTGGATTTGCCTCAATTTTTAACTACAGCATGCGTTGCTCTTTTGAAAATCTCTATTGTAGAGTGAAAGCTATTTTAATGAGCTATCATCTCCATAATACGCCGCCTCCCTTTTCATCCACAAGCCTGCCTGGAAAATGACAAGACGTGACAAAAGAGGTGAGGACCCGTGAGTGGGAAGGGAAGCCGACGGAAAAACAAAAAGTAGAGCTTTTTGAACCTGAAAACACCTTGAAAGGAGCCATTGTGTGCACGAGGAAACACTTGAGTGTGAAGTGGCTTTGAAGTGGGGGGGATGAGAGGAGGGAAGAGCTGCTAAACTGCCAGTTCCTCCCTCTGCTGCATGCAGGCATAGAGCGACCCAAAGTTCAGAGCTTTTAAACCTCTCCTGCTGGGAGTAATCCACCATGACTGACCTTGGGTCAGTGGAAAAGGTTGGCTCATGTGCATGTCTCCTCTCCAGCAAAGATGGCTTAAAATAACACGTGCACTTCTGCTGCACCACTGTGATGAACATATTGCGTTTGGGAAGACAGGAAACACAGCAAGGATGATACACAGACCGTATCTCTTTGCATGCTAGTCAAAACAGAGAAAAGTGGAGGAAATTAAAAAATACACACACTCATACACTGGTGTGTGCTCATTTCAAACAGCCTTGAGATGAACCTCTTAGATAATGCACACAAAAGGCAAAGCCAAAGGAATGAGATGAAATGAGAGAGAGAGGCTGGAATGACAAAAGGAGTAGGGTGCAGAGGCGGAGGACATTGAGGAGAACTTCCACCCAGCCCACCCTTCTTCCTAATTCTCTGCCGCTCATCTCAGAAACCCACAGCTCAGTGGCTTGATGGAGCACAGGCAGCACTTTGATAAACAAAGCAGAAGTACAATGGCACTGAATGGGAGGCTCCCTCATGCTGGCAGGATCTGAAGGAGATGTTTACAGAGGCGCTTGTCAGATGGTGGCTCGGGGTTGTTGTAGCATGTGTGGAAGCTGTTGGGGTGAACTGCGTGTGTGTGTGTGTGTGTGTAGGGGGAGGCTTTGATGTCTTCTCTCCTCCTGGCTTTTGATGGAGGTCCTGTGAAGTGTTTCCTCACAGCAGGGACCGGGAGGTGCTGACACCCACACAGACCAGGGTGAGCATGAGCTGAACACACACTTTTGCCCACTTGCTGACTGAGCCAATAGGTTTCAAAGTTTGAGTGCACGCTCATAAATACATCCTTCTGATGTGATCAATAAATAGATTGCACAAAGGAAGCTACATGGTTGCTGTGAAAAAGATCAAATTAAACATTCCATTGTGCTCAGAAGTCAGATCAGGACCATAGCTGACTAATGTGCGCACTGCATATCGTTTCCTTCTTATGTGTCATAAGAATATGTACATAAGCAATATTTGACAATATTTGTATCTGCTATTAAATAGCTTTGTAGCTGTTTAAATCAGAACAGCTCCAGTGTCTCCCAGACTACAGTGAAACAAAAATATTATTACCACAGCTTTCATGACACAATACAAGGGCGTTCAAGTCAAACCGGGACAAAACTAACCGAACACTTATTCTGTTTTAGATGTATAAAAACTCTATATTTCTCTATATGATCCCCTGCTACTCTAACACAATGTCCCCAATGAAATTAGTTCCTAATTTCTTTTCTCTAATTTGTTATTTCACTAGTGTTTGGATACCATCAAGGTAGAATGTTTTCTCAGTACACCAGAGCCATGATCGAACTGCCTGCTTCACATCTAGCCTCCCGGAAACTCCTTTAATGGCCCGAACATGTTGAAATGGGTCGGAGACTGTATGGTAGATGTGGCAATAACACCCAGCCGGGTTCCGGTAATGTGCAAGTGGTATTCATGAATGATTCTGTGTACAATTCCTACTGACAGAAGCATTGGAAACAAGTTATCCATTGATTTTTTTTTTACCATTTTCACAAAAGTTGAGATTGTCATTCAGAGATGTACGACTTTCTGTAAAAAACATTTTAACTATTTAAATGTTTTACTGCGGCTAAGAGTCTCATCACCATACTGTGCTTGAAGTGGGTGCTTCTGTAAATGTCAATCATTTTTACACCTTCATTCACAAAAAAAGCAATTCACTTCATATCATACTGTGTATTTGACGAATAAAATTTGCATTTAAATTTAAAAATTCCATCACAAGTCCAAGTTTCACCGCCCCACTGGCCAGCTTTCACATTAAGTAATATTGTTTTGTACACGAGTACACTTGTATACTTACACTCTCCAATAAAGCAGATGGGAGAATGTACCTAATTGGTTTTGTGACCCCCTAATAAATACAAAGAGAAGAAGATTACAAGGAAGTCAACAAGGAAGTCAACCTTTGTTCTATGCCTTTTTTAACAGCTATGTCCATGCAGTGGTTCACTTCTGTGTTTAGGCACAAATGCATTTCATTTCTAATTCGAATCGTGTTGAGTAGACAGTACAATGACTAGCCTTCTCCTGATCTGTGTCTGGGCATGGTACAAAGTGTTTAAATTGAGCAATTGTACTGCACTTTGGGGTTAGGCATGCTTGGGATTGTGCCTGAGGGTATAATGTCAAAGCAGTCTATAAGTGTCTTTTTTAGAACGAATGCAAATTATGTGAATCCTCCCCAAGTTTTTTGGAGTGGAAATTCTGGTATGGGTGACCTCTCTGTTTTAAAACTCTTGGTCAGAGGTTGTTTTTTCAGGTTGTAAGTACAATGGAAGGAATCAGTACTCACCTTTTATTTGCAGTGAGAACTTTTACAAATGTTATGCTGGTCAAATGAAAAGGTTTGAGCCTAAAAAAGGGTTAACTCATTGCACATGCTGCCGGAGCATTACTCACAAAATTATGAATACCTGTGGAAATGAAATGTAGTCGACTCTGTTTTTCTTCTTATGTAGGTGGTATGTCAGCTTAGTGATTCATGTAGGGTTTGTGTTGGTTTAAAACCTGCTACAAAAACCCCATGATTCAACTCTCAGATATAGATTTGTCCTGTCCGTAATGTAAAATTACTTCCCCTCTGTGGGTTTGGGCCTCGTTCCTGATTCTGTCTTCGTAAACAAAGGCATCGCTGCTGTGGTCAGATTGAATTACACTACTCATTCCTGTCTGAACCCATTTTTGCTCCCACACTCTCCCAAACAAACTCCAGTGTCTCATTTGACAAATTGCATGTGATGGCCCAGGTCACAGTGAGAAGAAGTTGGTTTGGTGAATAGCTCACCGGCCATCGATCACCTCTGTGGACAGGAGCGCACGAAAAAAACTCTTCTCAATCCATCAAAGTGACATATGGGACAGGATTGGTCCCAAATCAGCGCAATAAAGAGTGTATTGCTTTTTTGTTACCCTCTTTTGAAAGAGCCGTCCTGGCATATAGTAGATGTATACATGCCGTAGGGATTGTAAAAGTTGCTTGTCAGGGCAAAGTTTTCCAAAATCACTGAACTGTTTCCTTAGATTATAGCAGAGGGGGCTGTTAAAGGAAGGAAAAGCTAACTGCAGCAGCAGGTAAGGATTGTCAGGATTATCATGGTGGCAGATATATTGGTTTTGGAAACCTTGAGTTTTTGTACTGGTTCAGGTTGATTTTCAACAGACGGTAGGATGACTGGCTGGAGAATGAGGCAAGCTGAAATGAAGTGGAACAAATGCACTTGGTAGAAGCAGAGGCAAACGATGGACAGAGTCAAGAAGGATCAGAGGTAAGAGTGGATATAGTGGTAGCCTGAATTTCCATGCTTCTCAGAGGAAAAAACTGCCATCTGGTATTAGTGTACTTGGCCTCAGAGGTTAGTCAAAACCCCCTGGACTTCAATACACATTTCCTCAGCAAGCAGTCACTGAACTGACACCGCAGGAGCTCAGAGAGAGAGAGAGAGAGAGAGAGAGCAGTATAATTGTGGAGTACTAGAATATGCAATGTTTTAAAAGGTCAGTACTTACATCAAAGCCTATACCTGTACAGATGTTCATACAGATTTATGCATAGCAGAGTTAGAATTGTGTCCATAAGAACGCAACCATGTCTACTTTTAGTGCGACCTAGTCTTGGCCTGGGTTGAATTCATGAGCTTTGCGGTCTTTCTGAGGAAAGTAGGTATGTACTGTATGCACATGTGCATTTGCGTGTACGTTTGTGTGTGTGCGTCCGAAAGAAACTGTAACAGCTCCAGGAGGACACGTGTGCATGCTTTGACAGAGGTCAAATTGAGCCTGTCAGCATCACTGTCACTTTAATTTGATATATTAATGTGAGCTGTCAAGGGCAATAAGTTAGGACTAACAGACAGCAGTCACAGCACATGTGTGCATACTTAAATGTCTCCATAACTTCAGCCTTTCTGTCAAAAGACATGTAATCTATGCTTGGAAGTGCTGAGTGTGTTAATAAACTTGCTGGTGCTGAGTGTGTTAAGAAAACGTCCAATTTTCCTTCCCTCAGATTTGAAACTGCACTGGCCGCTTTTATCGGAACGTCTCAAGTTGTTATGATGATATGTGCAGGCTAAATATCATAAATGAACTGCTGAAAGGGGAGATTTATGGTTCCCTTAGTGCTGGCTTTCCTCCTGCATTCCAAATCAGCTCAGATCTTTGGATCTTTCTGAATATAATGGAAAACATAAATATGGTCAATTGCTGCAGGCATGTTTCTCTGGGGATGTGGATGTGCTTTGGCTTTTATATGAACTTTCTGGCTATGGATGACTAGTGAGCCAGTTATGATTACACAAAGGAAAGTTGTGGCATTAAAATGCAATAGCAAAGAAATATTATCATCAGGATTTACTCATGACACAACATTGGTCACACCTCGTTTATTAAAAAGACTACTAAATGAAAGGGAATAGATTTTATTTTATTTTTTTTTGCAAGTAATGCCTGCAATTCTCTTTGCCTTTGCAAACATCAGATGAAAGAGGAGGCTGATTAAAGCAAACTTTTAAAAGTATAAGATAAAGCCCGGTGTTTAAATATGGGCCACCTGAAGACAACTTAGGAAAGATAGGAAAAAATGTATTCAAAAGGTCAACCTGCCTGTTTAAAATCGTACGCTGAACTGAGAAGTGAATATGAAATATGAGCAGCATAGAGCATATTTTCAGAGTTGAAATGACCTAGTAGCCTCCTAAACACACTGGAGAGAAGATGTGAAATAGGTTGGACTAACCTGCTCCGGCTGTGTTTCCATTTCAAGAGAGATCTGTGAAAACAAGAGTAACATGGATGACCTGGAGCTATAAACCCTGAAGCAGGTTCCCAACTGTGCAGTGTTTTCATAAGATACACCAGTAAATCTCTTTGTACAAGCGTGAAATGCCACCGTTACAAAAATATGTAGCATTTGATTTCCTGCATAAGGTCAGGCTCCCAAAGCCAGTATCTGATTATCAGAGTTAAGATAAGGGGTGAATTGTATGTATTGTTGGGCAGTGTGGTATTGTGGGCATGTGATATTCTGTTCATTCAGTGCATTAAGGTCATCAGCTAACTTCATTTTATTGCTTCATAACGTTCCTGAGCCTAGACCTGACCAACAGAATCAACCCCAGATCATGACTTCGCGTCAGAGGCTTGTACAGTGGGCACTATACATGATGTGTACATTGCTTTATGCTTCCCTTCTTACCCTGAAGCACCATCGCTCTGGAATGGGGTCAATCTGTGGTCATCAGATCACATGACTTTTTAACATTGCTCAACAGTCCAATCTTTATGGTCAATCTTGATTACTCTCACTAACAAGTGGTTTTCTTATGACCACACACCTGTTTAGTCTTAATCCTGTGAGTTCTCATCACATTGTGTATTTGGAAATGCTTTTACGTTCACTATTAAACATAGCTGTGATTTCTACTATTGATTTTTCACAATGCAACTTCACAAAGCTTTTAAGTGATCTACATTACGTTCATTGTTATTTATTTTCACTTTACGTGAAGTTGACAGTTCAGTAATGTCCTTCCAGGTTTTAATAATGTGTTGGACAGTTTTAAACCCGGCTCTAGTAATTTCATAAATCTTCTTTTTAAATTCTCCATTTTCCCCCTCTTGATACAGGCAAATAATTTGCTCTCAATAAATACTTCACCAAATTATTTTACTTATAATTATAGTCAGGCAGTATACCTGGCTGGAGTCTGAAAAACACATTTTTTAAATTAACATAATTTAATTAGCTACAAACAGTTAGGTTCGTTTATGTTTGTTATGTTTGTTTACTTTCTTTTATATTTGAGTTCCTTTAAATTTAAACAAATTCCTGCTTTCACTTTAATGTATTTTTGCCTGAATATCCTTTCATCTGTTTTGATGTTTTTGACACATTAACTCTAATGTCGATAATGTCTGTTGAATTTCTCCATATGCTTATGTATGAGTTTTTCACAGATTGTTTTCCAATTAGCCAGATGTACTTAGTCCCTCACACACGCACACACACCTGCAGTTCCCACACTGGACTTTGTCCCACATGAATTTTAAAGTAAATCTACCCTCAAACATTTGTTCTGGAAAAAAAAAAATGTTTTGTTCTGTTTGCTGTTTTCTTTACTGCTTTGCTTGACTCTGACTTCTGTATTTCTAAAATATTCCGGTTATTTTTGCAAAGCTCTGATGGATGCTGTGTCCATGTATATATGTAAACAGCTTACTGACTGTGACAGGACTCATTTGGATTTTTACTGCATCAGTCTGAGGATATTAACATGCAAGTCCAGTCAAAACTACTCCCATATGAAGTTGATTTTTAAATATTTTGACAGCTTCTGTAATCGTTTTGTGCTTTCACATTAGTGTTCAGATGTCAAAAAAAAGAAGTATGTTTATTCTGTATTATGGGCCCAAAGTATTATTCAGACCAAAGCATAATTACCTAGAAACGCATAATATTGACTAACTGAGGTCATCATTTTTAGAAGAAACTTTAGGCTTTCTTCAATTCAGCCACTAAATAATGACTGCTGAATGCAAGCAATGATGTGTGTTTTAATTTTTAATTACCATGATCACTATATTAATAACTTCTCTATACTCCATCTCCTAAGTAGGGTCACCCGGGGTCTGGATCCAGTCCCAGGGAACTTAGGGCTTGTGCACCGTAGAGCACAAGCCTGCACACTCACACACCCAATCATACATTACGGACAATTTGGAAATGCTAATCCACGGAGACTGCATGTCTTTGGACTGTGGGAGAAAACCAGAGTATTCAAAGGAAAATCCACCAATCGTAAGGAGAACAGGCAAATAGAATGGCAATGATATTTAAACCTATATACTATAAATGCACATATTAATCTAGGCAGCACGGTGTCATGTTCCCACCTTGTTTAGTGGGTTTCCTCAAGGTAGTCTAGTTTCCTCCAGTGCTGATTAGGCTAATTGGCATTTACAAATTGGCATCAGGTTCTTTCGACCCTGTACAAGATAAGAGGTATAGAGAATGAGAATGAGAAAGAAAGAAAGAGAAAGACACACATATTGTCTCATTATTTTTTGTGATGCACATTAAGCTGCAATGTAGGTAAAAAAGATATAATACAAATAAGTATGATTAGAGATTATTATTATTTTGTCATGATAGGCTGCTCTCTGTTCTGTGGCTTTACTTTATGTGCAATATTTCTGTCCTCTGTAGTTAATCTGATCATCTGTGTACAGTTATTGCTTGTGTATTTATTTTTGTAGGGTGATTAGTTTCATTGTGTGCTTGTTTCTGCTGGCACACTTTTTTTTTTTCCCTGAGATGGGTTGGCATCCCATCTATTCTATGCTATCCCTTGGCATGAGCCCTGAGCTCCCTGAAATAGGCTCCAGGTCCCTTGCTACCATAAACAGGATAAGGGACATAGAAAATTAATGAACATTTGGGTTTTGCATTCAAAATCTTTCAGGTTTTTTATAAAGGCCATGACAGGATAAACAAAGCTTGTCTAACACGTTAATGTCTAAGAAAATCTTGACTATAAAATAAAAACTTGCAACCTCTGACCACATGTTCATGAATATATGTGTATTTGCATATAAACAGAAATGACTAATACTAGTTATGTATTTTACATCCTTAATGGTGGTTTAGTAACTTTTTGAAAAAAATACAGATCAAACACACCTTCAGAAATCATGTTTTTATTCGAAGATCGCAAATACCAGAACTGTTAGCTAAAGCTGATGCAATAGTCTCTTTGTTTGTGGTAAGTAGGTAGGGCATGGTGTGCTCATTTCGGTTATACCTCTGGTTTTGGTTTTGCCACTTGCCACTCCTTATTTCAATGTACATGGTGATCTTTGTTAATGTTTTTGAACTGACGCTTTGAAAATCGCTCTAGGATAAATCCAGTCAAAAGAGAACCTAAGTTGGTTATACTACAGAAAAAGAACTTGAGAGTTTCTTCTACGTTTTTTTTTTTCAGAAAATGTAAAAGTCTTATTGATCACAAACATCGACATTAACAGTAACAGCCAATCAAGCCACCAGTTTGACCAATCTTAATCAGATTTTTCAAAGTTGACCCCCCCATGACCACTTACACTACCGCTCAAAAGTTTGTGATGACTTTCTAACACCATGGTCGTTTCTGATTTTAATTTCTTTCTACATTGTAAAGCAAGGCTGAAGGCGTCCAAAATACGCAATAATATCGTTGAACGCTGAAGGTGTCCAAAATACGCAATAATATCTTTGCACAATTAATGTTGATATGTGTCTGCTACTCATGATCTGTAAAGCCTTTATAATGGTCCCAAATTGAGGTGCTATTTATGATTTATGGGTCTGCCATGCAGAACCTTCAATGCCCTAAAGTGATAACTTTTTCACAGTGAAAAAACTTTTTTCTGATATATAACTTTCTATCCTGAAGTTTTTTTGTGCAGTCATTTTTGAAAATGAATCTCTGCACTGGCTTCTTACTCTCTCCAAGATTTACTGACACTGCAAGTCTCCTGGCTGTAATTTTGCTCAGGATATAGGATCTCTTGGGCGTGTTCCAGATTTTTATGTTTCAAAGTAATAAAAAAAAACCCACTAAATTTAAATACTAAATGGGCTAAATCAAATATAATAATCAAATTACCACATAATTTTACTATAATGATATGTGGCCTACCTATATTTTTTGATTAAGACAGATTGAGTAACTACACTGCCCAGCCCCCAAAAAAAGTCACCACCTGGATTCACCTAGGCTTGTTTCGTATCATCTGGCAACTGATGCAGATTCTTAGCATCACCTAACTGATGCAGTGAGTAGCTTCTCATTACTTAAACAACCAATTTAGAAGACATTTCCTGTAGTTGTGGCAAAGATGTTACTCTGTTACAGAACAGTCAAGAATAGTAGTGAACCATCATCTTCAGGAAAAACTGTGGTTAAAAAAATAAAAAGAATGATAGTGAAAGTGTTTGGTGAAATCAAATTGTAAAATAAACAACAATAGCTCACAGCGATGTTTAATAGTGAAAGTAAGAGCATTTCCAAACAATCAATACAAAGACTAAACAGCTGTGTAGCCTTAAGAAAACCACTTATCAGTGAGTCAGAACTAATCAGAAAAAATGATTCAATTTGCTAGGGAGCATAAATGATAGCACAGGGGTATCTCAGTGGTTAAGGCATTGGACTATGGTCCGGAAGGTCCCAGGTTCAAACCTGACCACAACCAAGTTGCCACTGTTGGGCCCTTGAGCAAGGCCCTTAACCCTCAACAGTTCAGATATATAATGAGATAAAAATGTAAGTTGCTCTGGATAAGTGCTGCTAATGCCTTGGTGCTAAATATCACAGCAAACCTTCCGAGGTATTTTGAAGTCCATGCCTTGATGGTTTAAAGTTCGTTTTGGTGACACAAGAGGGACGTACACAACTTTAGGCAGGGGATTTTTTCATTATGGCTGATTGGTGTACAGTATGTATCAGGCATACCAATCAAATGTATGAGCTGGGGGAAACGGAATAAACATTCAATGCCTGTACTTATGTCAGGATAGGAAATAAATTTTTTTTGAATATAGACATTGCTAGTAAACCAAACCATTATCAAACAATCTTAGTGATTAATTTATTTGCACAACACAAGAATGTCTAAAAGCCATTAGTAGACCCTGTTCTGTTTATATGTTTACACCACCAAAGTTATTTGCTTAAAGTATAATTAAATGCTGAGAATCATGTGAACGGCAGAACGATTTAAGAGCTGCTAAGCTTTCCCACATCTATGACCAGAAGAGCTGTCTAATAGTTTTCGTGGTTGCATTTCAAGAGTGTTGTTTTTGCAACAGACCTACAAGCCATCCATTATAAGTTCCTACACACTCCAAAGTGCCTGACAAGGCAAGGGTGGCCAGTGATTTATTTCAGATTAAAAAAAACAAAACAACAACAGCAGCAGCATTGTTCTCTTATCTCTTTCCCTTGCTCTCTGTTCATGCTCTTGCAGTCAAGAGTGAAAGCTATTCAGAGCTTAAACATGCTGCACAGCAGTGATTTTTTTTCTCCCCTTTACTCTTTTCATCACTTTTTCTTCTACTGCTCCGTCTCTGCGATCTTTCCTGGAGCAGTCACAGTCTTTCCTTTTTAATGTTTTCTTTCTTGAGCGATTAAGTGTGACAGATTGGCAAAAGAACACATGATGAGAGTTCAGACGGCAGACAGGAAGAAGATCAGACATGTGATGCGATATTAAGGGGTCAGAAAGACTCACAAGAGCACCGCCGCCCACACCAAAATAGACACAAGCTAATTTCCACCATATGATCCAGTCAGCCGTTACTGAGGAAAAACACAATCTTGTCCTGACATTATCTGTCATTTAGAAAGTAGGATATCAAAGAGAGAGAGAAACATGTCAGATTTAAAAGCCTCAACTGGAAGTGAAAGCTTGATACACAAACTATGCAGACAGAAGCACAGGCTTGGTGAGATGAGAGTTTGAGTTCTGAATGTGGAAATGTTCACTATTTCCTATGAACCAGTTTAAATGTATTTATAGAACTAGCTTCCATTACGGTTTAAATAATAAGGATTAAAAAAAGAGAGATGTGGCTGTTTATTTTACAAAAACTTAATAATCTGCCTAGATATGGCAAATTTCCATTCCATTCTTACTACTTTGATGTCTTTTAAAGATGTGCAAAATTGTTATTCAGAATGATGGTCTACAGTACATTACAAAAAATATTATTTTTTTTATGTTGCTTTTTGTGGTTGTCACATTCCTTTATCGGATATAGGGATATAACAACATAACTCATTTAATCTACATAAAGTTTCCATTAAGGCAATGCATAATGCTCAAGCACAATACAAAATAAACCAAAGGGCATGGAGACTTCACCACACACACACACACACACGATCAATTCTGTCATTAATATGGAGGAACACAATCTGACACTCTGACACCCTCTGTCATTTAGAGACGCAGATATCAAAGGTAGAGAAACATGTCAGACTTAAACGCCTCAATTGGAAGTGAAGGCTTGCTATCTACTCTGATTTGATTAGGTCTCAGTGATGCTATTCTTCCTAACCAACATAAAGGAGACAGCTGCTACTGTTCTGATTGATGGCAAAGCATATGTTTAATGACTTTATTGCATTACATTTTTTGCAGGAGATGTGTGTGTGTGTGTGTTAAGAGAGACACAATGCTGTAATCTGTATATTTAAGTATATGCATCTCTATTTGAATTTTAACTAAACGTGAGCATGGAAAGCAGAAAGTTTTTTTTTTTTTCGTTTCTGATTTTAAAAATAAATTAATATAAACCGATGGAAACACTGAACCCCATGGTCTTATAATTGTTAGATTATATATAATGAAAGGTAACATATCCTTAATTTAATACATTAATCAGCCATAATCTTAATACCACATAGCATCAGCACATTAACACTAATGATCAGTTATATACTAGCAAACTTGGTACACGATCATGGGTACCCAAGGTCCACCCATGCCCACAGAGATAAAAAGACAGCCCATCCGGACCGATCTGTCTCAAACATCAGTGCAACACAAATCACCAAAAAAAAGTCAGCATGCACCATGGGCTGGCAGGTAAAGAGCCTTAAGACGCATTTGTCCTTCAAACTCCCCATATCTGATTGAGCACTCGTGAGATGCGCCTCCACGGAAGCTACAACCCGCATCCCGTAGCACCCAGGGAAACTGCTGCCAACATCCTGGTGCCAGATGCCATAGCACATGACCAGAGGTGCTGTGGAGTCATGCCCGAGGGGACAGAGTTGCCTTGGCAGCACAAGGAGAACCTACATGGCATAATGTTTTTCGTTGTAATGTTATGGCTGATCAGTGTATGTCTTCACTTGCTAAAATATTTTTCCAGTGATACATGAAGCTTTCTGAAAAGGGATTGGTTTCTAATAGTCAAAACTCAGCCTTGACTACTAAAGTAATTCACGCAGGCCACAATATTGATTATATTTATGTTACAGCACATTCTGGCATGTGTTATTCATTAACATAACTCATTTGTGGAACAGAAAATACAACCTAGAATAATGTAAGTTTGTGACTTTATAAAGTTATTCCTCTGAACACACACTGTGGTCATGCTGGCACTTAATATAAGTGAATCAGTGCTTGGCCGTGTACCCGTCTCAAAAATATTAACTGGTTGCTGCTGAAAAGTTACTAAGCTTGAGTCATGACAATATTTAACACTTCAGTGTATTAAAGACGCCTCTAACCAAAATCGTATGCTGCTTTATTAGGTAGTTACAGCCCCACAGGCCATCAGAAACCGGTCTAGAAGTAAGGATAAAAGGACATATGTTGGCAGGGGTGCCAGACTAAAGTTGTAGAGTACAACTGAATCACAAAAGCATGTGACCTTCCAAAAGGGTTTATGAGTCTACAAACCCTGACCCTGACAGTGAAAAATGCCCTAGTTAAATTATGAAATAGTTGGGGCTAAAAAAGTTATTATATTTGGCATGGGGAAAAAGAGCGCCCAGGGCCATATGTGGTCAAATGAGCCATCAAAGACTGAGGGTTAGTCTTCAATCTGATTCTATGTGAAGCTTACAGGGCCAGAAGGAATGAGAAAAGAGAAAGAAAGAGAGAGTAGTAGAGTCATGAAGTTTAGTTTATCCTGAGGGGCTTGTAAACAGACAAAGAACCCGAGGAAACACTATACGTGGGCAGGCATTGGTGGATCAGAGGTTCAGATGTACCTCCATAAACGAGCTGCTTACATTTAAATGATGTTTGAGTGATGTTCCTCATTAGAAGGAAA
Organism: Clarias laeviceps; assembly: GCA_030014305.1. Taxonomy (NCBI): domain Eukaryota; kingdom Metazoa; phylum Chordata; class Actinopteri; order Siluriformes; family Clariidae; genus Clarias; species Clarias laeviceps. Next base: position 17,069,918 of record JAQMYJ010000009.1, read on the forward strand.
TTATAAGGCAAATGTCCAGCCTTAGGCAGCACTGAGCATGCCAAGGAAGCATCTGGAAGCCTGGATTGAGAATAAAGCACTATTTGAAATGGGTCTTAATGTATAACCTTAAAAAGTCATCTTCAGATAAATTATCATAGTGTCAAGTGGCCATTTTATCAGGTAAAGAATGCTCATTGATTTAAGTATGCATTTACCATTCATTTACCCAGTAACACCACTAACCATGCTATTCTAACCAGATTAGAGTCAACAATGTGATGAGGGGTACTGAACACCTCAACATCACTGCTGGGATCAGAACAGTTCACTAACAGTTCACAGATGATCAACAAATGATCAACTGTCATGAAAGCCTAGAGGATGATCAGAATGCAAATTGTGGATGGAAAATGAGATTTTGTCTCCAAGTATACACATACAGAACCATGAGCCACCCTTTATTTCGTCTTATTAAATTACATTTTATTAAATTATGTAGATCAAATTAAAGAAATGTAAACTAATGGGAAACTAACTAAAGTGCCTAAAGATTGAATGTAAAAATTGGTTGTTTATGTGACAACCTCAGCAGCAACCTCATTTCCCCTCTCATCTGTTCCAACCCCTCAGCATTCAGCATCACCCGTATACTAAGCACCGGACTATTCATCTGTCATCATCTGTACCTGTTTCTCACTGGTTCGTAACTTAAGTTAGATGTTTTTTTATGCTTGAATGAATCATACTGTAAGTCACAGTGTAGCTTAACAAACAAAAACATTCCTCTGAAACTGGTCACATACAGGGGCTGGACTGAAAATGAGAGCCAAAAAAAGTCCTGCAAGAGGCTTGGAGAACTATTTCTCACAACTACATTAAAAAAACACAAAATTCTAGTTTTTTTAGAAGCAAAATATGAAGAAATGAGTGGTGACTCAAGACCTTTGCACAGTACTGTATGTGCATTAATAAGTGTGTATTTTTCTAATAAGTGATGAGTGCAGCACCTCACAGACCTATTCTCGCACCACACATGCTAGCATAGAATTATAACGTTATTTACACAACGTTGGGTGAAAATTGTCCAAACCCCCCCCAAAAAAATAATCTGGTTACGCATGTTCCTATAATCATCAGTGTTTATTAATTGAGTAGAAGAAGGTTGACACATTGTGCACAGCAAAACATTTGTAAGTCACTAAGTGTTCACTAATCAGGGGCAGCAATATGATCTAAACGAGATCTAATGAGGAAGCCAGAGTTGACAGTGTCAAGGGAAAAAAACATGATGTGATAAGAAATAAACCTTAAAAGGAACCAGACTTAAAGGGGGAAACATACTTTTCTGGATGACAGCAGACAGTAGGATTTTGATATACAGACCTACAGTACCAATGATGAAGTAGAACCAGCATAGAAAAGATCTTGGATCATGTTTTGTACTTACCGTAAATTACCTTGACTTTATTATTTCTATGTATCATCAGTTCCATGATGAAAATGCCACAATTTGGTAGAAATCCTTCTGAACTACATGTTCTAAAGCACACCACTCTGACATGAATGGTTACTTTGGAAGTAAGCAGGTGGCAGAGCATCAACATGCCAGGAGATTTGATATGCCAAAACAAGCTTGAGTGAAATACGTGGACTTTCCAGTACAAGAAATGGGGCTCATTTATCAGCTGTGTTTAAACATCTGTCACAAGCTTCCAAGAAAATATGTGCATTTGTGTAATTTCTTGTAGCTTTCACTCTGTCGCTGTCTCTGTTTATCCTTTTAGGTGCTCGGAAATATATAAAACAACACAGACCTTTGCAGATGAAGTCAGTTCTGTGTTTCTGCACACTTGGGAGTTTTACAAAACCAAAGTGGGCTGTCAACCATAATTTTGTGGCAGCTGCCAGCTCGAATACAACTTTTTCATGTAGTCAGTAGTTCTTTAGGTTTATGCAGGACTCCAGAAATGGCCTACTGACAGTTTGGATTTAAACTCAGCAGCACACTGAGAACAAAACTACACAAGTAATTGATAGCTGCTTTGTTGTGTAGCCATTCAATTGGGAAGCATGAGGCGATCCAAATGAAAATGGATTGTGCTTTGAGTAAAGTAGACAGAGTGGCACTTTAGCAGAGGGCAGTGTTTTGTGTTGAGATAGAGGCTAATGAGATGGTTAGAGCAGGGAGTCCCAGGACACAGCATGTCAAGACTAATCCTGGCCAAGCTGCAGTCTCTGATGTGATTCTCTCTCTCTCTCTCTCTATCGCTCGCTCTGGCTTCTTGTTCGTCTGCCTGACCGATGGGATTCTTCCTCACTGTCACTCCTGCCAATACCAACTGACATACTGTTGCCTGGGGCAGCTAGGGTAATGTTACAGTACCGGTATGAGAACATAGCAGACGAATGAAATAGAGAGGAAAATGCTCTGTGGCTGACATTAAATATGACATCTCACTTATTGGCTTTGTCCTCTCATCTCCTGTTTCTCTCGCCTTGTCCCTTGTCTTTGAAGCCTCAGGTGTACAAGCTCCTATCGGAGTGGGGAAGCAATACATACAGGCACAGATGAAAACATCGCGTCTACAAAAAAATTGTCTTTACATCAGTCTTCAGAGATTTAGCAAGCTGCTTAATGAGTTTTTGTTTTCTGACAAATCTCCAAACACGATAAAAACAGAAGATGCCTGATAGCAGAGATGAGATTGTTCTATGAAAGCCTCTTTCAGCATACGCTTGCCTCATCAAAGTCTCTCAAATCTATTTCATCCCACTGACTCCTCTGATTCCTTCTTTCCCAGCCCCATGATAACCTTTGAAGCGCTGAAGAAAGAAAGCAAGAGAGACGCACATCTCTGTCAGCACTTTCAGGCAGACTGAGAGGCCCTAAGCTACAAGCCATTTTGTGACGAGGCCTGTAGCGTAATTAATTCAGAACCTGCTTATCGTCTGCTGTCTCAGTGGTACAAAGTCATGCTTTGACAGCCCTTGTCTCGTCTCGTCTCTTAGCTCTTCATCTAGTCTTCCCTAAGCTGCCTGGGAGTACACAAGCCCGGACTGTTTGAAAGGCAACAGCTGAAACCGTATCCTCCGATGAAAAACGATGAGCTGGAGGGGATATGGGTGACTTGGAGGCTGGGCACGAACTGTCAGTGGAGGTGAAGTTTCACACACTGATCCACTCACTCTTCGCTCTTGGAGTGGTAAATTTGAGCAGATCTGAAGGGAACAAGCCACTGATTTGCTCTCATACTCCCTACACACATTCCCCTCTCCCCTGCTGTTTTCTTTTCACACTTCACACACACTCTCATTTCCTCCTTACTCACCTTGGTTTATATCCCCCTGGTTTGTTCGCGAGCGTGTCATGTTTGTACGTCCTCTCAGCGACAAGATGTGTATCACTTAATATTACAGCAAAATGGCTTACTTGTAATGGAACACATGCCCATTCTTTATATTATGTACCAGGCAGCTAGCAGGCTGAGTTATTTCTGGGTCACAAGGGCATGTTGGCTTTGAAGTGCCAATCAATAGCAACAGGCAATGACAGCGGCCCCTATATCACTCACAAGACTTGTTTGTTGTTGTTGTGTTGGTGCAAATGAAGCGCCTATCCACCTTTTGGAATGGTAAAGTCACCCAGCAGGGAACATTAGCTCGGGGAGGAGCTGAAACACTGCTAGCAGGAGCCTGTTCTCGGTGGGAGACTAGTGCAGACTCACTCCTCCATCTGATCATGCCATCTGTCAATCACAGAGGAGGGCCGCCCAAACAGGACGTCCAGTTACCTTCTGTCCTTTTGGTGGTCAAACCAGAGGGGAGGTCAGAAGTTCAGAGGGAAAAGAGGAATGCAATGACAGAGACTGATGGCTAGAGATTGGCAAATGGTTTTAGCTTTCTTGAACATACAGTACATAGACCTTATAAGGGAATGGTCAAAAGGAAAAACCCATTAACAAATCCAATAACCCATTAAAGTACTTAAATCTTTTTTTATTTATGTGTATTTTTATTATGTGTACTAGAAAAAAAAAATGGTGCATGGAAGGAATTTTGGTGACATGGTTTGTTCCACTTGACCCCATAATCAACGCAAATTTTTTTCAGACTGATCACCTTTATCTTAGGAAACCTCTAACCTCAAATGAGTGGGATCATCTAAGATTACTCTGTCCCTAGACAAGATCTAGGGCCAAGATCTCATTGAGTAGGAAAATAATGTACATTATGTACTGTGTTTTTCACAGTTACCAGCTCTTAAACCAAGTCAATATAAAAATTCTTGCTGTTATAACACTGCTTCCCACCACCACTATAAAGAACGGTGTTTGTCCTTCCAGCAGGGTACATTGATGAGGTGCATATATACAAGTGACAAAATAAAGGGGAAAAATCATCATGGATTTACTGTACATGCACACAGGTCAAAGATAAGCATGTGTGGAAAAAGATTTCCACACCGAGGACATCACAGTGTAAGTAGAGAATAGGAAATGGCATGCGTTGGCACAGGAGCAGCTAGACCAGCTTTGCTTTGGTTTGTACTGCCATCAGGAATCTTTTGGCTCTCCACTCTCATGTCCCTAATACAAATACATGTCTCCAAACTTTGAATGCATTTCAAATGCACAAGTGGAAACTGCAGTACAAACATTGCAGGATTGGTTGTAGCAATTTTACTAGACAATTTCAATGTACCAAACTGTTAAATTAGCAAACAGTCGGAAGAAAAAAAATAGCATCTGCAATATGAGCATGTCTTGATTGTGCACATTGTGTTGGGATTGTTTTTTGAACATTATGCTGACATCATTTTATTGAAGTGACCCTGTGACTTTGACCTGATGGTGTGTTTCAAATGGACGACGTTATTCCAACCTAATTCCAGATACATATTTCCCGGGTTCCTGCAGGGAAGCTTTCACGCTTGTGTTATGAACTAAAAGATGTTTTCCAATGCAAAATATACTATATTGTGCAGTAGTTCCATGTGTCTTTAGACATGTCAGCTGGCCAACATCATGTCAGACAGCTCAGTTTGAGTGACATGTTATGAAATATATTGTTAGTGGCTTCATTTTGCTGAATAAAGGTGAACCATATACAATTACATTGTTTTAACTCATACATACAAGACCAGCCTTTTCATGAGGCCAGGTTGCAGTACGTATGCTTTAATTATATGAGTCATGACACATTCAAGTTAAACCAGCATTTGTGATGAAATTTCTTTTGAATGAACTTGTAAAACAAGTGCAGTATAGTGATGAGATTCTAGGAGACTCAATAAATATATTGAATGGTGCAAATATTTTAATGAAGGCTGCACGTGCGTGAATGATGATCTTGTCCGAGGTGACTCTGGGCCCCCTGTAGTCGTTCCCATGAACATTCAGTGAGTTTTATTTAGGATATGCCCTGAATCCACCACTTTGTTCTGACAGAATAAACCTCTGACTGAAGATGATCCACCTTAATTAAGCAACCTTACAGCTGATTTAGATTCATAAATAATATACTAAGAGTGAATCATCATATGGAATGATTTCATTAATTAATTATTTTAATTATATGGAATAATGACCCTTAATGATATTCCAAAAACACAGTCTGTTAGATGAATTTAATACTATGAGGGACTTTCAAGTCATCTTAATACCATAGAATGGTTTATCCTGTTGGAGCAAAGTGTTGGATTCAGGCCTTATCCTGGGAATGCTGCTCCCAAGTTGTGAATGCTTCAGTAAATTTTAGCAACAATCATAAACTTAATTTTGAAAATGTATGCATAAATGGCCATCATTTTATTTATAAAATAAGTAATTTAACCACTATTATAAACAAGTTTCATGTGGGTGTGACAGTTTAGTCACCATGTTTGTTAAAGCGTTGAATAGATTTCTAGTTTGGAGAACAGACATATAAAGAATGACACTGAGAAAGAAACGTGCAACAATGGCTGGAAATCCAAGGCACTTTCATATGGTTGTGTTAAGTCTATTCTGTAGGTCTCCATAGCCGTGTAACCTACACTGTAGCCTACGGTGTAGCCTGAAGTGTAACTACCAGTCTAAATGGCGCAGAACGAAACAACTGTGATTGGTCCACCTGGTAGCATTGCATTACTGGCTTCTACGTTTCATTTTTGAATTGAGATGAAAGTCGTAATCGCCATCTCCTCCAATGTTTTCGCTCTTTGCTGTGTTGCACAAATGTCATGAAAAGTTCAACATTTATTACCTCCAGCTCCAAAAAGATCCATTCCGTTTCATTCACCACTGTTTGTAGTACACACAAAAAAACACACTCACCAGAAAGTGTTAAAAAAGCTCAGGAGAGCATAGAAACCTCACCGCCAACTTGTGGCTTGGTGGTGGAATTGCACACTCACAACACTAAATAGATTCCGAAATCATGTTATTTAATTTAGAAACAAACCAAGCTGCTTACCCCAATCTTCCCCAATTTGCTGCTAATGCACTAAACACTTTACACGCAGGATTGTATGATGACGATGATGACGATGATGATTATTATTATTATTAGTAGTAGAAGTATCTTATTAATAACTTAATTAGTTAGCTAGTTAGTTTTTTGTTAATTTATGTTGTAAATTTATGGAGGAACATTGTTTCGTTTCATCGTGTACTGAACTGTATATGGTTGAAATGACAATAAAAGCCTACTCGACTTGACTATTACGAAAGACCAACAATAACAAATTATTGTTGTTGTTGGTCTTTCGGCTGCTCCCGGCAAGGGGTCGCCACAGCGGAATATCCAGTCCGCACAACAACTTGGC
>JAQMYJ010000009.1:17085950-17097398 GCA_030014305.1 Clarias laeviceps
CCCCCCCCCCCCCCGCCGCTGGGGGTACCCAGCGGCGGCTTAGTTACTTCGGTAACTCATTGTAGGTACGTCTACTACGTCTGGAATAAATAAACACGTCTACATTTGCGCACACTCTGACACACCTAGCTGAACACTGGGCGTGCTGTTGTACATAATCCATCAGCACACCTGAAGATTGACAGGTACGTTTGCAGTGGCTTTGATTTGTGAGGCAACTGCCAGGCTGTGGCTCGATCCCATTAGCTGAGGATTCCCAGGCTTGTTAGCGCCCTCGTCCCTCCTTTTCCCCATTATTTACCAGGCCTTCATCACCACAGAATGTGCTCCTTGTACAGAGTAATGGAAGCAATCCATCCTCTCTGTCAGGAGGCAAAAACAGCCCTGCTTTCTCTGAAGCCAGGGCAAAGCACTGGACCCAGTTTGAGTCTGACTGTTTACATTACTAAGGTGTGTGTGCATGTGACTTACGCATGTGAAGAAGTGTGAGAGTTTCTGTTTAAAGAAACACACATGCACACTGTTGTATTCCAGGGAAGGAAGCACATTAGGGGAGGTTGGTTAGCTAGCCAAGCCTTTTATTGCTCTTGATGAAATGCTCCACATATATTTCCAGCCGATCTCAGAGACGAGGCTGTGTGCGAATATGTGTGTGTGTGCTTTATGGGCAAAGGATAATTCAGGGTTATTAATGACGCTGAATAGGTTTGTGCCCTTCTCAAAGCACAGAGGTTATTCCTCATGAAGCCGTGGTGTGCAGGTCAACTGGGAGATTAATCACCATCTGTGTGCACTGCAGTTATTAATCACTGCACTGGTAGTGGAAATTAAAATTAAAGTCGATACCATTTGTTAATTTTATGCATGTATTTAATTTTTTTTCATTTTTTTTTTTAGGATTTTTACTTTCTCACTTTTGTCCTTCATAAGACACACAGTAAGGTGTGACAAGGCACGGTACAGGAACAAATACTCCATCAAGCATTTGGTTATTTTTCCTGTGGGCTGTACTTTACCACAGTATATTGTACGTGCAAAATTTACACATGAAGCATACGGTAAAATGTAGCATATGGTAAAATGTTTCCTTATGCATATGTTTTTAAAAAGGTAAAAATTTCCTACATTTTTTTTAAAAAGGTAAAAATTTCCTAACACCTAATAATACTTAATATATTATTAGGACTTGTTTTTAATATATTATTAGGACTTGTTTTTTACCCCTTCACATATATTTATTTTTTAATATTTAAGAATTACAATACTGTATGTGAATGTTTTAGTTGAAAAAAAGGTGGATTTCCTTTCTTCATTTGAAAAAAAAAACAAAAATCATGGAGGCACAAACTTTTATCATCGACTATATGTATCCATGGTAAATTTAGGGATAAATAGTGAAACTATTGATCAGCCAAGCGAAGTATTACAGAACTGTCTCGAGTCAGACAGCGGCCATTTTGGAAGGAATCTATACACTAGCTATAATTGAGATCAAATGAGATTGGGCGTTTTCAGAGTGGTACACAATCGCATTTCTACTAGACTGTCTGACATTCTTTAGTAATGTCATTCCCACTGAGTACAGCTTTTAGCTTTCAGCCTTTAGTTTCGTCTAAAACTTTTTCAGTTTTTGTTTTTTTTAATCTTCAGATGAAACCAAAAGTAAAAGTCTCAAATCAGACTTTAACCTTGTTATTGCGATAATAACTAACTGTTAATGCTAGTGTTGTTTGTGAGAATAATCTCATTAAGAAGACTCAGCCTCTTTACACCAATCACTCATCACATTAACACCACGTCCTGGGGAATTGATAACCAATTTTATACCAGCAAACTGATGACAGGATCACAGGCACCAAAGGCCCATCTACATCTGGGGGGACCAAAGGCCCCATCCTAGAGAAAATCCAATGCAGCACATACAGCACAACCAAGAAAGTCAACACTTGCCACGATATAAGAATACCCAGTGCATCACAGCCTGTTGCAAAGAGTTCAAGATTGTTGATCCGGCCTTCAAATTCCTCAGATGCCAATCTGATCAAGTGTCCATGGAATGTGCAAGACAAACAGGTCTAGTCCACAGAGGCTCCACCTTGGCAACCCAAAGGATATGACACTAAAGTCCTGGTGCCAGAAACCACAGCACACCCCCAATGGTCTTGTGCACTCACACCCCGAGGAGCCAGAGCAACCTAGGTGGATTAATGTTAATGAATTTAAAGTTATGGCTGATTGATTGATGTAAAATGGGCACATATCATTGATCATAGTACAAATACCTTAGTTTTAGATATGCATTAATTAGATTTGTTTATTGGATAACCCATGAAGTACCACAACTTTAAGTGAGATTAGTCTCGCATAGCTTTAAACAGATCTTCAGTCAAAATGTGACCTAGGCTAAGAATTTAATAACAGCATGCAACGTCTACATACAAGGCTGATGCATTACAAGACTCACTGACATCAGCACAGTAAGCAGTGCTTATGATTCACTAATTATTTCTGCCTTTCTGTTGGCTGAGCAGAAAAAGAGTTCACAAATTCCACTTGCTCGACTATAGCTTTTGTATTTTTAGCCCAATTTTAGCTCTTCCCCCTTCATCCCCAACCCTGAAAGGCAATCTATCCGCCCCCGGCAGGCCCCGGCTCCGGCCCCTATAAATCCTGGCGACAGCGGCGCTTTAATGGATAATTAATTGATGCTGCTCCCGAGCTGTAATAAGACAATAAATTACGACCTAGGCCAGTGTGCTGTGTCAGTGTGTGTTGCTAATGGCCCTTCAGGGCCGGCTGCAGCAGCGTAATAAATTAGACAGGAATTAACTGCTGCCTGCTACGTGCCTCTGCTGCCAGGGGAGATGGAGACAAGGGAGAATGAGGGAGAATGAGGGAGAGAGAGAGAGTGAGAGAGAGAAAGGAGGGCCGGTGACCGATGGTCCTCTTCAGCATGATGTAGTGGATATGTTAGGCTTCGTTACATACGAGTGCTTCTATTTCGATTTCTCCCCTTTTCTCTTAGACACTGCCACTTTCTCTCTCATACATTTACAATGCAATCTGTCTGTTCTGCTTTAAAGATCGAGTTAATGCATGGTGCTGTCAATTACCCGGTGGTACCAAGAGTAATTTAGAATGAAATGAAAATGTTAAACAATAAAGGATAAAATATGATCACAGCGCAATCTGATACTAAAGCTTGGGCTGTGCTTTTCTAAACACTGATTACAGAAAGGGCTAAAACTGTTCTTAACGAGAACTGCCAATTTACCATGTACCATCAAAGTTACCAAACTTTTTCCGGATATTCATCCACAGATACAATATTTCTTTCGGATATTTGATGTTGCACCTTTCAAAGAGCTGGAAATTCCTTTTAAAGTAAATATATCTATAATTTTTTAGAGTATTCCTAATTTTTATGCAACATCATTTAAAAAAAATGGATGATAATTTAGAATTGTTTCAGCAATGTCATTAAGACAACACAAAACAAGTTGTCTGTTTTCTTACAAAAAACTTTGGTCATCAATCATCTTAGCAATTTTAGGAAAGTAAAAATCAAAGGACACGTTTCTCCTCCAGGTAGAAGCTCCACATGTTGAAGCGAATCTCAGTTCTAGAACAAGGGCAACACATCCTCCTTCGAAATATGCCATTGCTTTAGTGAAAGCCTAATCCTATTTTAAACGGTTGTCTGATTAAGAGCTGAGGGAAGGATTAGTAAGAGCGTGAGTCTATGTGTGTGAGCAAGTGTGAGTTTCATTCAGTCAGAGATGTAAGAAGTACATGTTTGTTTGCTAAAACACATGCATTTATATAATGTGTGTGTGTGTGTGTGAGTGTATATATATATATATATATATATATATTTATGTGTTTCTGGCTCACTGCAGCCTCCATCTGATCCTGTATGTGCAGAAACGGCAAAAGGAAAAGAAAAAGTAATTGCAAATGAGATTTGAAGTGAGCAGCGTAAGAAAAATGGCTGCTGCTTTTATGTCTGTCTAATTAAAAATGCCGCCAGTCTGGGCTCTCCTGCAGCTCCTAATGGCGCTCTAACGAGCCGAGCTCAGTGGCAGTTATGTAGATAAAACCTCGCTCTGATTGATCTGAACGGCCTGTTGAAATTCGTTTCACTCTAGCATATTGATCTCATTCCGCTGGTTGAAAACTGCTAATTAATAATGATAATAAAAGTGTCGCAGCTTATTAAAATCACCTTGACAGGTGGGCCCTTACTTCCCCTTGCTCTCTTGTTTCTCTTCAGTTTGTACTGATTGTACCGAAGTGTTTTTGCAGCTACAGTTTCACTTGACTAAAGGTTTTCCCTGCGTTGTGCTTGAATATGTCACAATTCAGATTGAAAAGTAATACAGTGTTATTCCGCCAGTGGTTTAGAGAGCTATAAATGGCGCTGTATTAAATGTCAGACAAATATAGCAGAAGCAGATTTTATATCTAAGCCTTGGGCTACTAAACAATTCCTGTGTATTAGCATAGGCCTTGTTTCTTATGATGTCATCACAATACATTAGACTAAACCATGTCACTTGTATCCAAAATGCTATGAGTGGATATCCACAAGAATAGAACAGGCCACAGTGTTTATAGGCAGAAATTTGGTATTTATATATGTTTGCCAGATGCCTTTATACAGAGCAACTTACATTTATCCCATTATTGGACATCTGAGCAGTTAAAGGTTGGTCCCAAGTTTGGTAGCTTGGCGGTGCTGGGGTTTGAATTCTTGACTTTCTGGCGTATAGTCCAACATTTTAACCACTGAGCTTCCCCTGCCTCTGGCACTAATACACTGCATTTTTTCCCCCCAGCATTAAGTATGCAGGTGATTTTCCTATTTATATTTACACATACAGTATGAAGTTACCAGCATTCCATCCTGTCTGTTTAAAAGGAAACTCCACCATCCTGGTCAAATATTTGTAATGTGCTTAACTGTTTTGATGATAATTTGGTGCAGTATCTTTGTTATTCCACCTACTATGCCTATAGTGGTTGTCTGCCATGTTGATGTCACAGGAAGACATTACTAATAGAGCTACAATGGTGTTTACAATAGGATGAAACTTTTCATCCATCTGAAGAATAGGGAATAAATGGTAATGGTAAACGTTTTGCTTTTAGTTCTTGAGCTACTTTTCTCACCAGTTTTCAGTGACATTCAACATCACACTAATGAGAACACTAACATAGGAAGAGTTAGGAATAGGATAATTACAGGAAGTGCCAGTCCTGAGTTGAAGCAGAGTCTTAGCTTGGCTAGTTAGCAATCTATGAGATGACAAATACAATGGTGTTGACAGTGGTATAAGCATGCGTGTTGAAACTTTGGATCCTACTGTACAGATGAGGAGGTGAGAGAGCTAGGAAGACGAAAGCTGCTGCGTTGGTCTCTTTCGGTACAGATAGAGGATAGGATAAATTCCAGTAGTGCCACTTGTAGCAGGTAGTCAAACGGCATTTTAAGTAATGTGAGAACCTGTTAAGTGAGTGAAAATACCGCAACATGTCAAAACAATTATGTCTAAACATAAAACGGTCAACTCGGATGAATGATGAAAGATGAAGATCATGTGTTAATGATTGAGACTAATATGCACATTCTCAAGGGTGTGTTTTTTTCTTTTAATAACAAAGCTTTTTTCCTAATCCTGGTGATATAGTGCAGATTTATATAAAGCACTTTGCATGGAGCTGTTCTAGAGTTTGGTGATTGTAAAGTGTGTTGTGAAATGAGCACCAGCGACAGGGTTATACTTTTATAATGGCTGCACTGGTTGTAATTACCGCTGTTATGTTGTGTGGCAATAACAACATGCATAGCAACAAACTAAACCACATACAACCCTGCTAATTAGTATGTCTTCCCTCTTTCTCCTTTCTCCACTCCCTTCTTAAGCACAGGTTTGCCTTTGACCCAAAACCTCTTTCTCTGAGGCTGTCAGCCTAATGGACAATGATGCATGATGGTTTTATTAAATGCACAGCAGTACACATGCAGTATATTTAGCACTGTGTAATATGCTAGCATGGAGGATGAATTTGAATCAATCAGTCGATTGATCTGTCTCAGCGCGAGCTAATCTGACATTATACTGATGTCCAAAATTTTCCCTTTTGTCCCCTCTACCTGGCATGGCACATCCCTCACACACCTGCCCTCCTTCCTCCTTCCCTTTCTCCCAAAGTCTCCCCCCACCAACAAACACACACACACACACACATCCTCCCTCCTTCTCCTCCGTGCTCTCTTTGTGCCGATGAAGATAAAGCTGTTCGGCTGTGTCACCAGCGGGCCAGGCCGCCTCACTCGGGAGAACCAGCGACGAGAGCTTAATCCATCATTGCGGGGGAAGAGAGGGAGGGAATGACACGACAAAAGACGGAGTGCCTGGCGAAGCCGCGGCCCACAAACTTCCCCCTATTTTTCACAGCCTCCTGTCAGGCCGTCTAATAAAGCGGGTCGAAATATGGCGGCGAGCACGGGGAATGAACTGTTCTACTGCTGACGTAATGCCGCCCATAAATCCGCCATAATTACTCAGCGCCGTGGAAGCCCTGATGGGATTTATCGTGTCTTAAGTCGGCATCTTAACGACTTTGTGCTTTTAATATCATTACTCTGTAATTTATTTCGCCTTTTCTGCCTCGGCACACATTATTTATTTATTTATTAGTTCAACACGTACAGTCAGGGTATACAGTAGCCTATGTGGTTGAGGTCTTTGATCACGACACTGCGTTAAACACTAAGTTTTTTTTTCTTCTTTTAGCTGAGGCTGTCATTCAAATTGCGCTGATGTATAGAATAAAAGGTTAAATCATAGGCAGGTTTAAAAAGCTTTTAAGCTTATGAGGGCTTTCCTTTGTGTTCCAACTTAATCCTTGGAAAGCGACAGAGAAACAGGCCACCTGTATGATAAAGATAACAACCATACGACAGCCTATTCAGTTGGCAAATTTGTGCTGAAAGTGAAATGATGGTAAAAAGGTTTACAGTTAAAACGCATAGAGTAAAGACAAAGGCGTTTCTGAGGACGCGCGGGAGAACCTGTGGCCACCCATCCGGAGGTTAAGCCACACACCACAATTCTCTCTCTCTCTCGTTGCTGCTTTTCATTTACACTATTCCCTTCTCCCCTCGCCTGTCTACATCCTGTGCCACTTCTGGCAGTCCTCGCTCACAGCACGTCAGCTCCAATAAAGCAGACAAAGGTGTAGGACGGAGTGAGTGATCGAAGAATAAAAGATGAGTGCATGCAGAGAAGGAGGAGAGTGGGAACATTTGGAGCTAATGTGTGACGGCTGGGGATGGCTTGCTACACATCACCCTGCCGGGGTGTTCAGCAAAGCTGCATCGCTAATGCAGTTCCTCTAAATGGTCCTCCTCCACCTCCTCCCAGCTGCCCCCCACCTCCACCCCCTTCCTGACAGTGACATATTAGTTTTGCAGGCTCCTGGAATCTGATAGCGGTGAGTTTGCCACCACACTCAGGCCGTGATTAATGCCCCTCCATTTGGGCGCCGTAATTGGCTACGACTGCACCGGGGAATAATCAGGCCCCTTCTATCCCTCTCTCACTCTCTCTCTCGGTCTCGTTCTCTCACTCGATCTCTCTCGTTCAAGCGCGAGGTGCCACCACGATAATGAGAACGCGGGTTAATTGAGCCCCCGGCATCGGCCCCCGACAGTTACTGATGACTGTTATGACAAAGCTGCTCTCTCTTTCTGTACTGCACAAGCACACACACACACACAAATTCACACACATACACATACACACACACATAGAGTCTGGCCTCCGGGACACAGAGTGCTGAGTTGAGCAAGACTCCTGGGCGAAACTCATAAGAGGGAGGAGGGAGAGAAATAAATAACCAAAATATATTAAGCGGGCCCAGCCTCTGCCTCATTTTTCTTCCCTTTTTCCACACACGCATGTCCTTGACTTTCCCCCAGTCGCACTTTCCTTCTTTCTCCTTATCCATAGCACCATCGCTCCCATCCGTTCTTCTGCCAAGGAAGGAACGTTGACTGCTCTGAATATATATATGGCTGTAATCTGTAAGAAGAGGAAGGAAGAAATAAGAAAGAAATTGGACCGAGAGAGGGGAACGGTGATGAAAATGGAACAGCAAGTTGATAACAGCAATACTAATGGTGTCAGCTGGAGAAGGGGATGATAGAGTGGAAGTGTAAATCCAAGTCAAGGCATACTTTAAAGCTGTGTTGCGTGTAGTCTGTGCATTTCCAGGACAACCGAAGGTTAGGAGGCCTGTTTGGAAAAGAAAAACTTGTGGTTTCAAGTAATCAGGCTTAAAAAAAAAAAAGTTCTTTTTCTTAGAAAGCGTAGCTCGTAATCCGTTTTCGTCTGCGTTCTTGTAATTATCTCGGTTTATTTATGTATCTGCTGTAACTATTGCATCTTCAGTTTATTTCATTAGGCACTCATAAATGCTAACACTTACACATAAACCCACCCACCCACCCATTACAAAGCACACACATACAAACACACACACACACTGTAAGTGCCAGTTTAAAGATTGATGAGGGCCAGCAGTGAGCCTTTGCATCTGTTTCCTCGGCTGTTCTGGGAGACTGCAAAGACAGAACAGTGTTGAGGGAATGAGGTGGAGAGGAGGACTCTTGGGAGGTTGAATGAAGAGCATAAAGGGCAAGAGCATGTGGGGGTTTGCATAATAAGGAACGACCTTCTCAACTTTCGTATGACCTCACCACGACCCTGATAGTTTTGTTAAAAAGGCAGCAGCTAAATGGAGAATGTCAGGCCATAAAGTAAGTCTCCAGACAGTTTGAGGAGGGAACGGCTTCTTGAGACATCTGGAGATAAGCTGACAAGAGTTTCAAAAGACACTGCTGTCTCATGTTATCAGAGAGGGTGTTTGGTGATGAATCCCTCCTCTTTAACTGTCAAAATAATGGGCAGGAATATACTAGTTACTGCCAAGATGAAGTTTAAAGGAATACTCCAGGGTTTTTCGACCTAATCTCTATTCACTGGATCCGTACTGTTTGCGTGGTTACTAGAGGCAAGGGAAAATTTACTGTACGATGGGTGTTCAAGTCAAGCCAGGACTTTTGATTGTGCAGAATAACAGAACACAATTATGAGAACAAAACTACCTTTATTTCTCTTTATAATCTCCTGCTACATTAATGCACTTATCCTACTATTTTACTAGTGCTTGGATATCATCAAGGTAGAAAGATTTCTCAGTATGCCAAAGCAATGATAGAATGATACTTCACATCTGAAATGCTGGCCTCCCAGGAACTGCGAAGGAACATGCGAATGTTCGCAGCAACGACTGCAGTGCCACCTCGGCGGGTTTGTAATTTCATGGACGTACAGCCTTCTTTAAAACGTTTGCAACATTCAAAGGTTTTACTGCAGCTAAGAGTCTCATCATTGTACTGGACTTGAAATCTTGAGGTCTGTAAATGTCAATCGGTTTTCTGCCTTTTGAAAGCATTTGTAAAAGAATTTTGAGAGACTTTTCAATGAACTACAGTTAACAATTTCCAAACCTTATATGAACTCATAATTCACATTCAATAGGTCCATTTTAAGAACCATTATATTCCACTAATAACTAGAATAATAACCTAATCTGAATAAAAACAATCTGACACGATCGTTCCTGATCAGAATGAATTAACAATTGGAATGAGAGGGGTGGTGTTAACCTTTGGTAATATGTTCAATATGTAAATATTAGCCATGTAAACACTACATTCAATCATTTCTGTCTTGTTGGAGGAAATATATTCTTTCTTCGTGTGTTCGTGTATAACCTCACGTAAGGTTAATATTAGGTGATTTGTTACATGTTACGCTTCCGTTCTTGATCAGAAAATTCTGTGAGAACAACCTGTTTGCTTTTATCCACTGTGTCCCTGATTAAGGTAGAGATACCGATTGTCTCCCCATTTCATACGTAGTAAAGCATCTAACCAATCACAGATCAGAAAGAATTCTTGTAACCAATTGGAATCCAGAAGACAGGATTTATTGGAAAAGATGAAAAGTCTAACCTCAAAGTTGAAGAAAAATACGTATTCTTCTTCTCTTATATCTTTTTAACAGATAAAACTTCACAGGAGGCAGAACCACATTGCACATGTCAAAAAATTATATCAAATCAAATGTTTTGTGCATATAAATACACATCTTATTGGATCAGCATTCATGTAAACAGTTAAGTTGGAAACTCTAAACAGAAAGATTTCAATAGGATTGAAGAAACGGTGTCCCTGTAAACACAGCCATTGTCAATGTTCGGAAAGTTACCACTTCTCATTGCTGTTTATAGCCTGCCCCAAAAACAGCCCTTAGTCTTAGTTATATGTAAGATTCGAGTCACTTGCTTTTCCATTAATGTTAAAACTCTTGCCTGTTGTAAACATTTAAACACTACAGAAATACTAGATAAAGATAATGTGTGTGTGTGTATATATGCTGAAGAGGGGCATATCCTATCTGGAGGTGATTAATTAGATCACTGGGAACCCTATCTCCTGTTTAGACCCTCACTAATTACACTTTACGAGGCCTTTTCTGTAAACGGGGTGTAAATCTGCCCCTTACGACTCTAACTGCTCCTCCATCAAACATCGTAATCCTGCCATGCTGCCTTTACTGCCCATCCGCTCACCAAGCCGTCGCAACACGACATGCCTATAAATGGGACAAACCATTCAGATTGCGCCTTGGGGGAGGTTACACAAAACAGTTCCTTCTCACTAAGCATTGGCGGATGCGCAATTAAGAGGCTTTACTACAGATTCCTGTTGTGAAGACATTTTGGTGGGGTTTAGAAATTTATGTGTGCTGCTGGAATTAATAGTCGGGCAAACGGATGGCAGGAAAGTAACACTGGAGTTTCAGCTGTAAAATATAGATATATAAAAGTATATGAATAAAAAATATATAACACTTTGTAATATACTTATATACGTAGTTAACTGTTAGTAGACAATATATGATGTTCTATTACATATTTCCTTATTGCAGTATAACTACAATGTCATAATGTTATATTAAAGCCATACTACCTACTACCTATATAAACCATACAATATATATATATAAAATATAAATATTGTCTTGTATTGTGTGTACACACATATATATATATATATATATATACAGTATATACCTGGAATTTTTAGACTTTTTAATGATATATAGATGTTTTCCATTTAAAATCTTCTCTTCTCATGGGCCGATTGCAATGAAACAAAGCCTATATGTTACCTCACATGTGTAATTTTTTTTCAATGTAAAGACAAGTCAACTTTACAGTTTTATTATATATATATTATTTTCTTGTATGGTACAGTAAGTAGTGGTGTATACCGTTATGACTTTATTATTATAACATTAGTATGTATGT
>JAQMYJ010000009.1:17105968-17135325 GCA_030014305.1 Clarias laeviceps
TCAAAACAATTCAACGTGGGCAGTTTACATGTGCATTGATGATGTCAGACACAAAATCGCTAGGCTGAAAGATTTTACGTTGGTGGAACTTTAAGGAGACAGTTACTGTGGCTTAAAATATCAAAGTTGTTCAACTAACTTGAAAAGTTACTCATGAATAACAAAAAGTTCTAAATACTCATCAAGGTTTATTAATTTGAACTAATTGTCATTAAGTTAACAGTACTCAATATGTTTAATTACTTTGAGCATTAGGGTTTACATTGTACAGGGTAAACTCTTTGGCTGATTCTCATTGCAGCCTCTCTGATTTACTTGGAGATTCGTTTGATTTTTGACTCCTTGTGAATTCATCTTCGTCAGCAGAATTTCACGGGAGCAATGAGAAAAAAGCAGGAAAGAAAGAGGAGACAAATGAGAAGACATGGTAAGGAAAAGGTTATGGGGGTAGGGGGTCTATGCAGAGAGAGAAAAAAAATTTATGTTTTAGGCTGCATTCTACTGTGAGTCTCCAGTGATGCACATTAGAAAACAATTTATTAAAAGAGAGGGATGGTGAAGAAACAGAGAGCAGGAAAAGAGGGAACAGACGGAGTGTGCAAGAGCAGGACTAACCAAAAATAGTAGAGGACATATGTCGGTGTTTGTCCAATTATTCATGAACATGCAGACAAACATTTGCACACATCACAAAAAAAATCTGCAGGAAGCACAATACCACTTTTTTTTTTCCAAATTTTGATACAGACACTGAAACCTTTCCAATTATCTGATACCGATACTGATACGAGCCAATATAATTTTCTATAAAAAAAATGCTATGACACTTTGCTTAAATTTAGCAATGCCATTTGATTAGCTATGACACTTTGATTTAAATTTAGCAATAGTTCGTTCCATTGAAACCATTACTACATTTACTTTGGGCTGTCAGTCAGTCAGCACAGCTCTCAGCATGGCAACATGCAACGCTCTATCCTGCTGTGGCTTCTCTTTGAAATCTTTTTCTTTGCCAGAACTGAATTAAACAACAAACATCATCATGGGCATTGATGACTCAATGTTAGGCTTTTCATTTGCCATGTGCAGGGCCTGGGTTTGCAGGACCCCCTCGGGTCCCAGGCCTGGATAAAAAATGGGATGGTTGTGTCATGAAAAAAATAAAAGAATAAATAAAAAGAATGTGTGGACCAGATGATCTGCTGTGGTGGCCCCTAATGGAAGCAGATGAAAGAACATCACTGTGCCTGACAAGTCAGTTTCTCTATATTAAATTATTGTTCATAGAGTGGTATAAAAGCAATATCAAACTCACAACCTTGCCATTATGCTGGATATCAGCAGGGCTGCGATTACAGTACCTATGGTCAAATTACAGCTGTAGTGACATTCAAGGATGAGGACCATTTTCTGTCCTGGCAACCGAGGTAGTGGAAACGTTTTAAGACCTAGCTATTTTTAAGTGTGTGAATTATAAACTTAAAAAAAAAAAAAAACTTTCCCAACAGAATATTTAGACTGATAGTATTCTCAGTCAGTGACCTAGAAAAACTGTATCAGGATGCATTTATTGATAAAGACTTTAAAGCACTCTTGTAAATCATACTAGGTAAGGGCATCTGACAAATTATGTAAATGTAAATGATCACTCTGATATTTGAATCACATCTTTATTTATTCATTTTTTATTTTTTTTTGCTGATGCTGGCATAAAATCGATACTGGGTATTAGTTTGCATAGTGGTAAATGCATATAAATGCATTATTCAAAATGAAAAAATACCAAAATAAACAAAATCTCGCCAAAATTCTTAAAAGGGCATCTGGTTAAGATAAGCAGTGTCTGGGACTGTAATGAAGGATATGAAAAAAAAAAGCCTTACTTTCAAGTGAGCAGCCAGATACTGTATGAAGCTCAAAGTACAAACAATATTCATATGACTTGCCTTTATACTACCTTCCTGCCATGAACCGTCCAGTCAGGATCACAAAGGTTGAAATTAGGCTGCTTGTTTGCTTATTATATTACATTATATTGGGAAATAAAACCAAGCAAATCTGTAAGAAAAAATGCAATGGGCTCCTGAGTGGTGCAACAGAAACGCGCCAGCCCCTACATCTGCCAATTGTAAGTTTGATTCCCAGGTGATGCTACAGCCATCCGTAGCTGAGAGCCTAGAGATCAGATTGTTCATGCTTTCTCTCTCTCATGTGTGTTGGCACGCTCACACTACCATCTCAATCATACAGTAGGAACACTAGCCGATCATGGGCATCTGTGAGCTTGTGCAAGATCCTCCATGTGCTACACTGGTCCCTAATGGGTGCATGTGCAGCAGGTTGAAAAGATGTGGTTGGCAGCTTCAGGTTCCTCGGTGGAAGCATGTGTAGTGCCCTAGTTTAGTTTAGGGCTTCGAATCCTGCTGCCAACATGTGCGCCAACGTTATGGTACTATAGACTAGTTAGGGATAGAAAAAAACTCGGGTATTGGTTAAAACTCTGTTTTTTTTCCCTTTTATTTGTATTTGGGTTCAAAACTACAAGTGACATTTAAATGTGAGGACCACTATGTCAAACCTTTTAATTTGTGCTCCATG
Organism: Clarias laeviceps; assembly: GCA_030014305.1. Lineage (NCBI taxonomy): Eukaryota > Metazoa > Chordata > Actinopteri > Siluriformes > Clariidae > Clarias > Clarias laeviceps. The sequence goes on from JAQMYJ010000009.1 coordinate 17,108,567, forward strand.
TTCAGTTTGTGTCTGTATTTAATTTCAAGCCACTAAGGATTTGGGGTACAGGGATAGGGGACTACCACTGTTAAAAATGTTCTGCATGGGAGTTTGTGCTTGTATTAGCAACATAGCTATATAATTAGCTAACCAGGCCTCTCTGCTCCAAGCCGGAGACATATTCGGCAGTTATAGGTATTGTGAACACGTCCCAAATTAAATAATCTAGTAGACTCATCACCAATTCTCCTCCCATGCAAAGTGTGTTTCTTTTAGTATTGGTATGAGTGAAGTCATAACATTTGATACCCAGAGAACTGTGAGGCGGCTACACATGTGTTAGCCTTGTGCCCTCCCTGGTTGGTAGCTGTCACTGATGTGGGTGCTCCCTAATAAGACAGGCGGGAATTGGATATGATTAAATTGAGGGAAAATCTGAAAAAAAATAATAATAATAAATGTGTGAGTAGTTTTATAAAAATAATCCTGCACATGCAGTACCTGTAGTTGAGACCAGTTATTAACACGAATGGCATAGCTGAGGTTGAGGAACTGCTGACAGTGTTGGCATTTCTATATCTGGTTTTCTCCAGTGATTTCCAGTGATTTCCCGCAGGCATAGAGATTTTCATTTGTAATAAAAAAGAATGAAAGGTAGATGCAGATAGTGCCTTTGTTTTACATGCCTAGTAAAGAGTCTGCCATGTTATTGGTTTAAAAACATCATGCATACCTCTGTATAGCCAGGTTAAATCGCATTAAACCCAGTGTTATAGTTTTTTAACTGTGTTACTCTTGAAAAGATTGCACAAATAACAGCAACATAAAGCTGACTTCTCTCCACCTGTCTAAAACAGCGTTATCGCTCCTCTCCCCTTCCTTTCTGTCTGCTCCGCCATGCACAAGGAATCTTTATCGCTCCTTCCCATCACACACTGAAACAAGATGACTTCCCCCCTACACACACCCTCTCTTTACTGGTTGCTAATGGAAGATATACAGTGACATAGTAATGATCTTGTGTAGCTAGGGTGCACAGGCCTTATTGATCAGCTCTTGATTTATAGCAGGTTACGCTTGATTATCGGGTCATTAATCAGTCTTAGATTACCCTATCAATAAAGCTGCCAGCCTGGGTTTGTTTGGAAAGTGTATGTGAAGTGGAGGGTATGATGGGGTGGGGGGCACTTTTTTCCCCTCCTGTCCAGGCAATTAGACATAGCTATCTAGTCAGAGTCTTCTGCTCAGGTCTAGTGGCTCTGATATTTTGCAATCAACTATTTGTTGATTAGAGTAAGTGTAAAACAGTTAGTTAATGAAAGCTAAACCTGGGCAGAAAGGCACCATATTAACCAAACCTCTTTGGACAGACTCCCTGTTTCATCCGAAGCCCATGTTGGGCAGGAACCCCTAGATGGACAATGCTCTTGGTTGTGCAGAAGCCCCAGGTTAGACAGAAGCCCTCGATCAGTCAAAGTCACTGTTCAGGCAAAAGCCCTAGGTTTGCCAAAGTCCCTCTTTGACAGCAAACAAAAAATGTTGAACTTCTAAAACGTGAGTTTTATTCAGAGTCTATGGATGCTGCCTCTGGATACATCTGGATGTAGTAAATACAAGAAAGACAAAAGCAATAAAAGGCAAGTAAAAGAGGAACACACTGCCAGTTCATTAAACCCTGTCATTATTACCAGAGGCTCCATATATTTACAGGCCTTTCCAAAGTTTCCCACATGCATAAATGGAGTCTCACACTGTTTGTCCTTTGTCACTCCGAGCGGACATGGCTCTATTTCAGGGCCAGATCTCTTCCCCTAAATAAGTGTGTGGTTAAAGAAGTTATTGCTCCTGTCGCCGTGCCCGAAGCTTTACAGCGAGCCATGAAGCATGGCCTGGCGCGTGACTGAACTCCTACAAGCACTACCTGGAACTAGCTTTTTATGAGAGTGAGCAAATTGCCGGTAGTGATTTTCCTATAAAGCTGAAATAATGGCCCTTGATTTAATGAGTGGCCTACTGCATATGGAGGAGCAGTGGCAGAAATACTGGATGCTGAGCGAATGCATCTGAGTGCAGTCTGATAACTTAGCTCTAGACATTGCAGAGACATAATGGAGGTCAGGAGATTTAATGGCTGATCCATATTGGGTATATACATGCAGTCTCCTGCCTAATCCAATTGCACTGTCTTTTTTTTTCTTTCCCTTTTTTCACAAATTCAAAGTGTTGATGGCACGGTACAGCAATAAAATTTTAAGTAAAAAAAAAATACATTGAGGGAACAATCTTTCATGCAAAAGATGCTGCAACTTTTTTTGGAAAATGGCAACAAATCACAGCTAGCCCTCAGTTAAATGAGTGATGATGTACTATGTGGATGAAATGAGTATTTATTTAATGAGTGGAAATCAGCACCAAAGACATGGTGGTGGTGCAGGGAACCAGTCAGCCTTTGTAAGAACTGGCGCACATTTCCACTTCTTTGAGAGCCAAACAGTTTTTTATTAAGGTATGGGAGTTCCCTAATGTACAGCATTAAAATAATAACCATGAAGGATTTTTGAAGTATAAAGTACTTCTGGCTTTATGAACATATTTCATGAGCCAATGTCAAATCTTTCAGTGACTATACATAGCACAAAAAGGGATCATTCAGAGATCTAGGATTTTAATGCTTTTAGCTCCTTATTCTGAGTGTGAAGTTGCTCAAGTTTTGTTTCCTCCTTAGACAACCACTAATCCAGTGCTAGTGCCGCCTCTTTTTATCTCAGGTAGTATAATCATGAAATAAATGTTCAGTAAATTGAAATCATTCAACACCCAATATATATGAGCTACCTGTGTTATGATTGCTATGATTGATTATTAAGCTTATCATGGAGGTGGCACGGTGGAGTAGTGGTTACCATTGAAGACTTGCACCTCAAGATTCCAGGTTTGATTTCCTCCCCTGTGTGCATGGAGTTTGCGTGTTCTCCCCGTGCCTGGTGGGTTTCCTCTGGGTACTCCGCTTTCCTCCCACAGTCCAAAAAAATGCAGATTAGGTTAATTTCCATTTCCAAATTGCCCGCAGTGTGTGAATGATGTATACATGATAAAGGATTTTTTAACATAAATAATTTTTTTTTCAAAGCATAAATTAAGTAGATTTTATTTAATTTCTTTACATTTTTTTATCTCACCAGATGTGATATATGGCTGAATACACCCTTGTGCCTGCACACACAGCAACCTCAGTCACTCATCAGTCAGTCAGACAGCACAGATAGCAGAGTGACAGGTATGTCAAGGTAGGGAGAAAAATAGTTCACGAGATATTTAATACTAGAATGCAAACAACACTGTTATTCTACTTTAACAATGATTTCACTTCACTAAATGATAGATCATATTAAATCCTACCTGATGAAACAGCTGGAAGTAACACTATATCATAAATCTGCCAGTGCGTGGTCATGTGATTGAGTTGAAAAGAAAAGTGGGAGATTGACAACAATCAGTAGTGTCCAATGACTGAAGTTTCTCAACATACATCATTATCTGGTCCCTCAGCATGTATTCAGTATAATCCGTGGCGCTAAACTTAGGCAGCGATTCATCATAATTTGGTGGTATTATCTGTGGCAACATAATGCTTGGTGGTATTATCGGTGACAGGCATGATCGCCAGACAAAATGTTGAACATTTTGATTCTAAATGACACAACTGTAAGAGCTTTATTGTTGGATGATGGCAAGTTTGACACCACAGCCATCAGTGACCTCATACAGTATAAAAATACTGATACACACTACTGACACTAGTCAACTATGGGCTGTATGAACTATTTTATGTAGAAGTGGCTAGATAGCGTCTTCCTCTGAGTGTGTTACATTGCCTTGTGATGCAACATGGGCAGCAGTCTGAAAAGATGGCTTCATGTGTCACGGAGGAAACATGTTTTGGCAGTTATTGTATGACAGAGAAGAGCTTGTTAATAATGCAGGTAGGAATTAGTAGCATGGAGAATCTGCATGGAGTACAAAAAGAAAATATAACAATAGTTTTACTGTTAAATTTAGTCACAAATAGTCAAATCCTTTCTACTTCACATGTCATTTCAGATTTTTCTCCCTAATTTAGTCGTTTCCAATTCCTCCCCATCACTAGGGGGCTCCCACATTAAGGCTACTATGACTATTCAGGAGGGCCGAAGACTATCACGTGTTTCCGAACCCGAAGACTATCACGTGTGTGAGAGTGCAGTCCGAAAAGATGCGGGTCAGTGGCGTCACGTACCACTCTCACGCACTGTTGAGCTCGGCCATTCAGCTCTCTCTAGACCCTCTGCTGCGAGAGGCTAGGGCGAGCACTTTACCACTGCGCCACACTGGGGCTATCCCAGCTTTTTAGATGTTAGTAGGCGGGGTCAGAGTGCAGTGTGAGCCATTTTTACGGTGCCTATGGAGCAGACAGGGTTAAGGGCCTTGCTCCAGGGCCCAAAAGCGGGAACCTAGCTAGCGGAGCTGGGACTCGAATCGCCGACCTTCCGATCAGTAACTCAGAGCCTTAACACACTGAGGCACCGCTCAGACACGTAGACATGAAATAATTGGCTAAAGCTAATCGAACATTTACAGTTTGCCTGGGTACCTGAATGAAAAACCAGCTCTACGTAGCACCTACAAATTTGTTCAAAGTTTTCTCAAGACTTATTACCCAAAAAACTCCCAGGACTTGGTTGGCCCAAATGTACAATCCTCAGTTTCATGACACATCTCTCTGGTTCAGCTTCACCATACTTACTAAATAGACCTAATCCATTGTACCGGATAATCAGCTTTAAGATAACTTTACGAGGTTAAGAGGCTTGTTGTTCGATGTGAGTGGCTACATTTGGCGTCAACATATAGTGGTGCAGTCTAGTCTGCAATATCCCTAGCAGCACTGAGCACACCCACTTCTCCGCTGTCTCCTTTGTGTAGGGCAGAGTCATGGTGTAATTGAGGAGTGTGCTTAAACAGGCATTATTCTAAGTGCTGCAAGCTCCCACTGCATCGCTGGCCTTCCATTCATCATCAGTGGCACTGGAGGGAGAGAGAGAGAGAGAGAGAGAAATAAGAATAAAACGAGAAAGAGAGATAGGGAGATAGTGCAAAGCTAAGTCTTGAAGTGTGCGTCAGCATGAGGCTCTGTGGGGGGGGGGGACAAGGCTAATGATTCCTCCATGCTCGATCATTCATCTTCTTTTAAAGCACTTCCTGCTCCTCATTTCATGCAACCATGCTTCTTCTTGACACACATAATGATGAAGGGCTACTCTCCTGTTGAGGGAATATTATAGTGATTAAGTAATGAAAAATTAATTGCAACGGCTCATGTGCTTGTAATTTTCCTTATGAATTAATCATACAAAGCTAGATTAATATTTTTACGTCTCAAGCTTCTTTGTTGAAGATACAGTGCGGAGAGAGTCTGCGGTGAGCCGCTCTCTGTTTCCTCCGTCTCCAGTAACCTCAGATTTCATTCTGGGAGAAGATGTAAGGAATCGGGAACTGAAGGAGGGGGATGAAAAAGAGAAGGTGTGTATGTGTGTGTGTGTGTGTGTGTGTGTGTGTGTGTGAGATAGAGAGAGAGAGAGAGAGAGAGAGAGGACAGTGAGGTTTAGGTTACAGAGAGAGATTACATTTCAAAAATATCACAGACAGAACAGACAGGATAATCAATCACTCCAGGGAGTACACACGTACAGAAAAAGAGTGAGTGTGTGTTGGGGAGAATTGAAGTCATAAATCAGTGCTAGTTGTCATTGGGGCTAATGTGTGCCGAGTGCGGCAAAGGGACAGTCGCAAGGCCGTCACGCTGTCCCACGCTTCACTGGCATCTCCACATAACAGCCACACTCACACTCACTGTGGATGTGTGTGTGTGTGTGTGTGTCGGTTTCAGAGGCTACAAACCTCATTACAGTGACATGGTACAATTGGCTTCACTGTGTAACCTCATCATTCTCCACTTACAGATATGGACATTGATTGCCCCGCATTCTTATAAAGAAAGAAAGGTGCATATGCGTGTGTGTGTGTGTGTGTGTGTGTGTGAGTGTGTGTTTATGCGTCCAGATTCTTATCTAGACATATTTCTCTTTTAAAGCACTTCTTTCACATAGCGCCATATTTATTTGACGGGATTATCCTACTCATCACTTCCTTCCAGATTCGCCCTCTGATCACAGAGGCTGCGGTTTTGCTTTTACAACAAAATCATCTGGTGATTTATGTGCTTGTCAGAAGCTGAACTCCGAAGGATGGGATTACATAATTACAATGACCTTTAATATCCTCTGTGTTTAGTTTTTCTTGTCTTCCTGCCATCGAGATGCTTATTCTTCCATTAGGCGGTCGGAATATGAGTGTGGTCCGCTGACACACAGATGAAATTAATGAAGGCGAGGAGCAGGAGAAACTAAACCCGTTATTATGTGTTGGAAGGGCTTTTCAGTGAGCTCCGCTCTCTTCGCAGGTCCACGTTTGTACAGCTGAGGGCTGCGGAAAGGAAAATATTGCAGTGATGACAGTTGAAATAATACGCCTGAACCAACTGTAATGTAGAGTTAATGTTAAAATTAACTTAAGCTGTTCCGATGCACTCATGCATGCACATATTTGCACATACACTCGTACACATGTAGACCACCCACTGTATCAAGTTAAAAATGGCCTGTCTCTATTTTTGCAGATAAATTGCACTTTTCTTACTTAAAATAACTGTCAGTTCCAATGATCACTAGCGTATTGCATATAAGCACACTGAACATTATATAATGCTATGTTTTTCCCATTTTACTCTGGACACCTTAATAGGAATACCTGTACACCAGCTGATTCGTGTACAGTAATTATCCATTCAATCTTCTCCCTCTGGAACGGGACAAAACATGAACTCGGTGACTTTGATCCTGGAATGGTTGTTGGTGTTAGACAGGCCGGTTTAAGTATTCCCAAAAGTGCTCATCTGCTGAGATTTGCATGCATATCAGTATTGATAATACTAATACATCTACAGCCAAATGTAACTACCCTATCCCTTGAAATACATTCACATCCACTTTACACATTCATGCATTTATCTAATAGCCAATTATGTGGCAATAGCACAGTACATAAAATCTGCTTAAAGATGTGATAACTGAGGACGGTTCCACTTAATAGTCATGAAGATGGCTTTGGACCGCGGTGATGCCAAAGCCTATGTGAAGGCTTGTGACTGCAGTCACTCGAATAGTTTTATTACTGAAACTGCAGCTAACAATCTGATTGTCACCTTCAGTAAACAGCTGGTAACCTCAACAAAATGCACTTGAAGTTACCTATTATACAATTATACTTTCAACCTTGTAGCACAAAGAAGGGATTTATCTACAGTCACAATGTCTGCTGTCTGTACGGCTTTATCCTGTATACAGGGTCATGGAGGGTGGGGAGCCTATCCCAGGAGACTTACTGTAGGGCATAAGGAGGGGTACACCATCAGTGCCAATGCATCGCAGGGCACACACACACACTTATTCACACACTACAGGCAATTTGGGAATGCCAGTTAACCTAATCTGCATGTCTTTGGACTGTGGGAGGAAACCGGTGTGTCCAAAAGAAACCCACCAAGCACGGGGAGAACAGGCAAACTCCATGCACACAGACCCTGAGGTGGTAACGTCAAACTGGCTATCATCCAAATGAGGATAGGTTCCTTTTCAAGTCTTTTTTTTTTTTATAAATGCTTTGCTCTTATGTTGTCGCAGAGAGATTTTCCTTGGCACCGTAGCCTCCATATTGCTCATTACAAACAAACTGATGGTGCTCCAGTGTGTTTACATTTTTTTATTTATATCCAGAATGTTTATTTCTCTAAAGCAGCTTTGTGACAATGTCCATTATTATAAGTGCTATGCAAATAAAATTTAATTGAATTGAAAAAAAAATCATGCAAATACAGGTCTAGAGCTTAAGTTAATGTTTATATCAAACACTAGAATGAGGGATAATATGATCTTTGTGACTTCCCATACAGAAATGTAATAAACATGTATTATGTGTAAATAATATGTCCATATATCAGAGGAAGAAGTTTTCATATACAGTATGCATTACACTATAGTGATCAGCCATAACATTACACCACATAACATTAACACAATAACATTGATTATCAATTATACTGCTAAACTGAAGACAGGATCATAGGAACCCAAGGCTCACCCATGCCCACAGGAAAAAAAGTCCAGCCCATTCAGGCTGATCCCAAAGAAAAGCTAATGCAGCACAAATTCCTGAAAAAAGTCAATGCTGGCCACAATCGAAAAGCACCCGAAGACCCATTGCACCACAGCCCACCACCCACAGGGCCCAGGAGGCAAAGAGCCCAAGGCTGCCATTCCAGCCTCAAAATTCTCCAGATAATAATCCGATCCAGCACCTATGGAATGCACCGGACAAATAGGTCTGGTCTATGGAGGCCCCATCCTGCAACCCAAAGCATTTGCTGCCAACGTCCTGGTGCCAAACACCAAAGCGCACTCCCAAGGGCCCTGCGGAATCATATTCACTTTCTATATATGGTGATGTATTTATGCCCTCTAAAAGATCTAAATTATAAATGTTATATGTAACTAAAAACATACATTACATACCAACAAATAATTTTAAACCAGGTGGTTCCAAGGTAATTCATACCAGATGTTATTTTGTCAATTACCACGTGACACACATACTCCTAGATAGTCCGACAGGCCGACAGTGGCTAGGAAAAACTCCCTGGTATGGTAAAAGGAAGAAACCTACAGAGGAACCAGACTCAACAGGGAACGCATCCTCATCTGGGTGAAACAGAAAGCAGGAATTTATCTGCATTCATACTGTGTGTTAGATGGCAGGTAGTTCAGTATAACAGTTGATGTTAATTGATGTTAATATGGAGTCCAGGTATTTATTGGAGGCTCAGGTAGACTTGTAGGAAATTCCAGTCCTGAACTATCGAGCGACTGCAGCCAAGTCAAGTCCTCAGAGAAACAACTGTCAACATCAGTCGAAGGCAGAACCGTCTTCATGGTAGAGTGAAACCGTCCCCAGACACAAGACGCATCCCAAAGAGACACACGGAGCATCCATGTGACGAGATCTCCAACCAAAAGCTGGGCACCAGGATGAGTCAGACAGGTCCAGAGGGCAGAGGGATCAATGGCAGCTCAGGAACGACAGGTGTAGCTCGACAGAGAGAGAGAAAGAGAGAGGGGGAGAGAGAACAGGAGAGGGGAGAGCAGAAGAGGAGAGATAACAGTTAGGTATGGTCATAGTCACATAATGTATAATGTAAATGTACAGTATATTTAGTGTAGTGTGCAAGCAGGGACTCCGGCAGGACTAACTATAACAGCATAACTAAAAAGGAGAGCCAGAAGGAAACACGGACATAAAGGCTCCCTGAGATGTAAAGCAACAAATCACTTCACCGTGTTTACTGTATATACAGTACATGCATTAACAATATTTTTTTGTATATACTATACATATTACATATGTATCCCATATATAAAAGAACAAATTTCATACATGCACAATATATGGCACATATATCAAATTTTAATTACATACAATATATGGGAAATTCATATATGCATGGTACCAACTGTGGCATGGTTGTTGGCACCAGGTGGTCTGCTTTGATTATTTCAGAAACCACTGATCCATGGGATTTTCACACACAACATTCTCTAACACAGAATGATGTGAAAAACAAATACTATCCTGTGTGTGAGGGAGTTGCAAGCTGAAACACCTTCTTGATGAGAAATATTAGATGAGTTTGAGTTTACAGTAACTCAGACAAGCACTCTTTACAACACCGGTGTCAAGTTCAAGTTATGAACTTGTACAAGACTGGAAAAAAGACCAGATATTTTTTTTCCAGGTTTGTTCCCATAACGGGAGTGGAACCCAATGTGATGTTCTGCTGTTGTAGCCCGTCTACCTTAATGCTGATATTTTTGTGCATGCTAGGATGCTTTCCTGCTAACCATGGGTGTGATTAAACTGGTCATTTGAGTCACTATATCCTTCCTGTCAGCTCAAACCAGTCTGGTCATTCTCCTCTGTCCTGTCTTTTCAACAAGGTGTTTTCACCCACAGAAATTTCTCTCACTCATTTTGTATGGTTTTCGCACCATTTTGCTGTGTGTGTGAAATTCCTTTTGTGTTTACACCAACAGAAGACTGTTGTGTGTGTGAAAATCCACAGTTTCTGAAATACCAAAAAAAGCCCATCTGGCTTTAACAACCATGGCAGGGTTCAAGTCACAGTGATCACACTTCTTCCCATCCTGTTGTTTGATGTGGACATTAACTGAAGCTCTTGACCTGTATCTGCATAATTTTTCTCAACAAGCTCCTGCTTAAATATTGACTGATTCGATAAGTGCATGAATATCTAGATAATGTGTGAATCTATTTAGCATGTCTCACTTCCTCAGTAAGTTTTTTCTATTCTAGGTTATTGATAATACACATTTCCATGGTGGCGGCGCGGTGGCTTAGTGGTTAGCGCTGTTGCCTTTCCCGCCTCTGTATGAGTTTGCATGTTCTCCCTGTGCTTGGTGGGTTTTCTCCGGGTGCTCCAGTTCCCTCCAGAAGTCCACACATTTTGCTAATTCGTGTTCCCAAATTGCCCGTTAGTGTAAACAAGTGTGTATATGTGTGTGTGCCCTGTGGTGGATTGGCACCCCATCCAGGGTTTACCCCGTCTCGTGCCCTAAGTCTCTGGGGATAGGCTCTAGGCCCCCTGCAACCCTGTATACAGGATAAAGCGGTACAGATGACGAGTGAGACATTTCCATGGCATGCAACATTAACATTCAGTCAACATGTTACCTGGAAAAAAAAAGGGGAAGTTACATCATCACAATTCCCTGAAGAAGAAAGTAAAAAAGAAAAAAATCGTCGGAAGAAAAAAATGAAAGTTCTCGTTTTTTCATCAGGTTATTAGCATGGATGCTAATGCTAACTCTATGCAAAAAAATTTTTTTCCTCACGTAACTGCAAAATTATGCAATTACCCATGATGGAATCTTGTAAAACATCACCTGAGATGGGTTAAAACTGGCCGAGTGGGTTAATGATGGTTAAGCGTATGATTTCCCACTTTCTTATCTGTTAAATCTTACCGTAATGACATCCTGCTTGACATGGTTCTGTCATCATTTAAACATTGTGCCATTGTGCTAAACCGAGAATCTGATCTTATGAAATAAAAGTCAAACTAATTTTAACAAGCAAGGGCAAAACCAACAAACAAAGGAACACAAGGAACTCTAAAGAATGTATTTGTGTCTCATGAATGATTTGCAAGTGGGAAATCATGTTGGTTTATCAACAATCAAACACAGCTACTTAAGATACTTTAAGAGATTAATAAGGACATCAATCTTAGGGATACCAACAGTATCTGCTGCAGTATACTTACTGTAGGTGGTGTTTATTATGATGCTAACAGCTAACAATTAGCTTTGTCACCTAGCTAAATTCTCACAGACAGGAGTCATACACCATGTAGCACAAATGCTAATAAGGTTTGACTCCATTTAGTTTCCCTGAATGACTTTACTCTCATGACTGTCAGCTCCACTGCTTTTGTGCACAATGTACGCTTACTAAGTACTCATTTTAACTTCTAATTCAGTTTTATTTAAGTAACAGTAATTTAACTTGAGTACACACAGAGGATCCTATACCACTCTCGACATCTCACGGCATGGCGTTGTAAAGGTTTTAACATTGAAGGCAATAAACCTGAGGGTTGGGCCTGATGTCATCTTCACTCCTCATAAAACGAATCACAACTACGTCTGTAATTGAGCCGAGTTCAGTTTTATGATTAGACGCTGGAGGCTGAGCAACTGCTTCATGACATCTGGGTTGTTCAAAGCAATAGCTCTGGTTTATGGTGAGAGGCAAATCAAAGTGTCTCCACAGTTTAGTGTACATGCTCTGTTTCTAAAGTGGGGCATGTAATGGATTTATTGGAAGGCCATAATGATACAGTGCTCTCTTTCAAATTGCCTGCAGACTTTTAACCGCACGGGTCAAGACCAGCCTGCCACAAGTGTGTGACCATAAATGCTACCCTTTTCAGGCCCTGAAAGTTTCTCTGTACATGTGCAAATGTATACACACACTCCCTTTTTTCCCCCCACACATGGGAATTTTGAGACACAGATTACACTTTGTGACAGACAGTCAGGAATAGAGAGGTCAGCCACTGACCAGCCACTGTCAGTGATCCATCATTGCTGTCTTTCACTCACCCTGGTCCAAATGTGAGTGTGTGTCGTGAGAGGCGCATACGAGAAATGTGAGTTAAATCAATGTCTCAGTGTGGTTTGGAATAAGACTGTGAACTCGTCTTCTCCCTACAAAGGAGAGATCATCTTTTTTCATGCACACCTTGCTCTCTCTCTCTCTCTCGCTCGCTATCTTTTCTTTTCACTCACCCCCCCCCCCCCCCCTGTCTATCTCGCTCCCAGGTGACTTTGTGATTAATAGTACTCAGCTGTCAGGCACACTCTGCCCTGAATTTCCTCTCACGGTGACACCTTTCTCACTCAATCTCCATCTCTAACTCTCTCTCTCTCTCTCTCCTCCTTCCAGAGATCAGCACAAAAGAGCTCCCTTGCTCGTTACCAGACCAGGGAACAGAAATGAGGAAAGTTGTTAAGTACTTTGAAATCAAAAAGGTTCATACAGTACAGGTTTTGGGTATTACTCTGTTTCTTACATCTTGTCATTCATTTTAGTTTTTTTCACAGAGCCTCTTAAGGAGCATGTTTATTATTTTTGAATACAGCATAGCCATAATTTAATATATTACAGGCACAAGTCAATATCTGAAAATAAAATTTTATGTTACTTTCAGAATACAGGGTTGAATTGACAAAAAAAATTTTTTTTCACGAAGTAACCACGGATATGCTTTGCTTCAGGGTCATATAGACAAAAAATATATATATCTTTTCCCCTTGTGTCATAGATCGGATATATGTATATCCTACAGTATATGTGGCTACGTGATGTACGGTAAAATTCATGTGCTATTTTCTTCATGCACATGAGTGTAACTACGTTGTCATCATACAACATCATCAGCATGACAAACCACCAACGGAGAAGGGTGAAGTGGTGAAAGTATCGGAAAATGTATTATTTATGTGATATTTAGGGAAGCAAAACTGTGTGTGTTTACAGCTTGTTTCAGAGGACAGGTGTGCTTTCTCTAGAGTCAAATATAAGTCACTTGCTGTTATAGCTCACTCAGCCATGACGTCGATCTCGAAACACTTAACTTTAACATATTCATTTATCCGTTTAACCCACCTGTCATCTGTGACAGCTTTGTCTCTGAATCTTTGTACCTGGTTGAAATGATGCTTTTGATTATCCAATTTATTCTTCAGTGAACATACAATCCATAATCCCTTAGACATTATGAAAGAGGAGTCTCTTTTTAGTTTTGCTACCTTTAATAGCAAACACTGACTAACTGAACAATTATTTTAACAACTCATATCAAGGTAATTACCTTCCTCCGAAACCAGTTATGGTGAGAAAAGTCAACAAGCTTACAAAACGAGTCATGAGAAACTCTTGTCTGATAATTACGTTGTCACTCGACATTCTCTTTTTATTCTACCTTCATCTGAGATTAACGTTATTGTTTCCTAAAGCCTGCGTTTACTTTAATCCACCCAAATATCTCAAGGGTATGTGGGTGTAAATGTACGTTTGACACACACCTGATCCCCGGTCTTAGGCGAGCTGTCAGTCTCGCGTCACCGTGTGACAGCTAGGTGGCAGGGGCAGGCCAAAGCCTGAAGACGTGAAAGTGAAAGATGCCTTCCTCGCCTTTCTTTGGCACTTCTTCTCCCAACCACTGCTGGTGCTGCTACTCTTGACACCTCATGTCTCACACACGCACACACACACACACACACACACACGCACGCACACACACACACACACACACACACGCTCACACGTAAACTTCAATGCAAATGCAAACACACACATCCTGTATATCCATAAGGCTGTCTATACTGAATACAATTATTGCACTATGAAGCATTTCTGTCATGCTGTCCTCTAGTGTCCTTACATGTTATCAAGCCTTATATAACATTTTGAACCAATCAACGATCTCGGTTCGACTGAACACAGAGACATGAATAAAGAACCCAGAATTAATTAAAGTTTAAATGATCAATACTTCAATAAATGTTTTAACAGGAGTGTTAGTCGTATATCATGTGCAGAATTCATTCCATGCATCAATTTGTATAGATTTTAAGGGACAAACAGTTTGTCTCCATTATTGGTGTTTTAATGCAATGCAACATGCCAAAAGTCAAAGTCGTGGTAGTTTTGACAACCTTAGGCAATTTCTTCACATTTATTTTCAACCAGAAATAATTATTTGTGCAATCTTTTGGCCAAGATCTTATATTGACAGCAGAGGGACATGTAAAAATGATTCTGTGCTGTCAGGTAAGGAAAATCCATAGATGTGATCATTCTGTAAATTCAGGGCGTAGACTGACGTAATTTTTTTTGCCACATAACGTTGCTAGTCTAGACACTGTAGAGTGGCCACTGTGCATGATGGGTGCATCACTCCATGTGCTTCCCTTCTTAGTCTGACACATCCATCACTCTGGAATAGGTTCAATCTAGACTCATCAGACCACATGACCTTTTCCCCATTACTCCAAAGTCCAATCTTCATGCTTCCACAAGTCACATTCTGGAAATGCTCCTACTTTCACTGTAAAACATAGCTGTGATATCTATTGTCATTTCTTTGTGATGCAACTTCGTCAAGTGTTTAAGTGAGCTCTGATAATAATCATTCATGTTTTTTTTTGTTTTTTTTAACCACTTTTCTTCCTTGAATTTCATGCCTCACCACTATCCTTCCAGGCTTTAGTAATGTATTGGACAGTTCTTTGTTCTTTACTTGATGCAGATCATCAATTTGACCTTACTGAAACAGAGTAACATAACAGAGTTAACCCTAATAATAATAGGTGTCATGTAATAATAATTAGTTAGGTAGAGATTTCACTCGCTCATTCACTCATCTGCTTTATCCTGTATACAGGGTCATTAAATATAATGCACTATTATTTATGTATAAATTTTTTTAAACTGATTGTTATTGTAAACAAAATCTTTTATTTAAGATTCTATGATCTATGATTTTTATATTTTATGTATTTTGTGTTACTGTAGATCACACAACCATTTAAACAGTTTGTTTAAACAGCCAATTGTGAAATTTAACAAAGCACCTTCCCTGCAGCATGATGTCATAGCTCCTCTTTTCTTCCGTGTCTCCTTTAGGCTTCTCTGTTCCTGAGGGGCGGATGAAGGACAAGCATCAGAGCAAAGGAGGTCAAGCATTACTGCAGCTATCTAATAACCACACGGACCCCTGACAAGCCATCTGTCACCGGCTTTGTGTGTGTGCGTGCTTGCTGGCCTCTCCATTAGCATGGCACCTGAGTGATGCTCCTGCCCAGCGCGCCCTCTGCTCATACATCTCCACGGCCAGACACCTTCCTGTGGGGAGAGGATCATTGCCTCCACGACCATGCATCATGTGTCACTGGTCAACCCTTGCTTTAACAAGCACGTGTAAAAGCGTGTGTTTATGTCTGTGTGTGTGTGTAAAAATAGGTAAAGGAGATGGAGAGGTAAAGGAAAGAGGTGAGCTAAGGTGGAAGTGAAGGATGAATGCATATTGAATTTCAGCATGTCAAGGTGCTTAGTTAAAGATGGGTATTATGGCCTGAGCTGTGTGGGTTCATGTAGGTTGAGTAATGGGAAGGGAAGAGGAAAAAAAGGACAGCAACTAAATTACTCAATATCTATCTATCTATCTATCTATCTATCTATCTATCTATCTATCTATATATATATATATATGTGTGTGTGTTACTATTAACATGACATTAATAATTAATAATAACATGAATTAATGTAGTTAACATTAACAAACTATCAGCATTACTACACTTTATAGTGTTATTATAGTAGCAGTATTAATTGATGTTCAAGTATTAAGTATATTATACTATATATATGTGGGGCGTTCAAGGCAATTTTTGGTTGTACAGAATAACAGAACACAGTTATGAGAGTAAAAACTAACTTTATTTCTCTATATTATCCCCTGCTACACTAATGCACTTATCCCAGCATTTCACTAGTGCTTGTGTAACCCAACTTTCCTGACTTGTTTTAATATTCTACATTCTCTCCGCCTGTGGGTAATAAGGGCTACAGTTGAGTTTGCAACAACTTATTTTATTGAGCCAAATGGCTAGACAGTATATAAACTCCTTCCATGTGCCACTCTCACAATGTGTCACAGAAACTCTCACCTGTCCCCCAGGAAAGCCAGAGCAGGTAACTTTTTAGTTTCTTTTAACATAAGCAACACAACCAACAAACCAAACGTCACACATGCAGGGATACGGGCAAAATAATAATGTGCTGTAAATAATAATTAAATGATAAATTTACATTTGGCAGATGCTCTTATCCAGCATGACTTATATTTTATTGCATTATACCTCTGAGTAGATGAGGGTTGAGGGTCTTGCTCAAGTGCCCAACAAGGACAACTCAGTGGTCGTAGGATTTGAACCTGGGACTTTCTAAACTGTAGTCCAAAACTTAAACCAAAAATCTTTCTCAGTACACCGGAGCCATGATTCAGCTGTTGCTTCACGTCTGAGATGCTGGCCTCCCAGGAACTCCTTTATTAGAACAGAAGCGAAAATGGCTTAGAATGAGGTCTGGACTATATGGCCGATGTGACAATAACTCCCAGACGAGTTCCTGTAATGTGCAAGTGGTTTTCCTGTATGATTATGAGTGCAGTTCCCACAGACAGATGCGTCTTTTCTGTAAGTTGGAGACAAGTTATTCGTCGATTTTCAAGAATCAGGAATGTTCATGGGAATGACTGCAGTGGGCTCCCAGCCACCTTGGCCAGGATCAGCATTCGCGGAAGTACAGTCTTTTTTAAAACGTTTGCACAGTTCAAATGTTTTATTGCTTTACTGAGAGTCTCATCAATGTACTGTGTTTAAATGTCAATCGGATTTACGCATTCATTCACTAGAAATGTCATCACAATTCCCATCTTGACTTGAATGCCTGTAAAAATATATTTTTATGTCCATAATATAAAAGACCACATAAATGAACACAAACTGTTTCTGTTTCTGATGTTAAGGTGTAAAATCCCTGCCTTTTATTCTCATATTTTTTCAGTTTTAACAGTATGTTTGGATTATTATTAAATCAATGCTTCAACATGAAATAAATGGTGAAAAATGTAATAATAATAATAATAATAATAATAATAATAATGAATCAATCAAAACCTGTTGCTTGCAGACATCATATTGTAATTGTGTTATTATCCAAACTCCTACATACTGTGTATGTTTTTCTTGCTCTCAGTGGGTAATTTACAGACTGACACACACACACACACACACACACACACACACACACTTGATGTTTTGCGCTACTGTGGCCCATTCTTCTTTTTTGAAATGATTGAATTCCAGATCTGCTTCAGGGGGCATTCATCACCCCCCACTCCCTTCTCCTCCTCCTCCTCCTCCTCACTCATCATTTCATCCATCTTTTACTTTGTTAATAACTCCCGCTCCACTCATTTGCTATTTGTAAAGATGAACTGACTCTGACTGTCAGCCCATGCTCTATCTCATTCCCCCTTCTTTATCTGCTCTACACTTTGTCTCTTTGTCTCCTCTCAGATTTCTGCCCTTCATCTCCCTTCCCCCCCTCCTTCCCCCTGCTTTCCAGCTCATCTCACCCTCTTTTTCTTCATCTGTACTCCACTCTCGCCCCTTCTCTCATCTTGACAGAGACGTCCATCACGAGCCGAGGCCTGGATACTCACTGCCCTCTGATACCTGCATCATTTGTTCTCTCTCTTTCTCTCTCTCTCTCTCTCTCTCTCTCTCTCTCTCTCTCTCAGTCTTACATATTAGGCTATCAGTCATCTTCAGCCGGCAATCCATTCAGCTGTCTTTAATTCTTTTTAACCTTCTTTCTCTTTCTCTTACTCACCTCACCTACTGCGTTTTCCATGCCATCCCCTCTGGCTAACTGGCTTACATCAACAGGTACAGGATTGTGATTATTTACATAAGAATTATTCACTGGAAGTTTGGAATAATCAGACGTGCAGCACCGATATATCCTCTTTCATTGCTCATGAGTCATATTTCAAAGAAATAGATTAAAATAGCTCTTTGTTCTAACTAACTAACCAACTTTGTAATATCATTCCACACCCCAAACTTCCAGTATTATATCACATTGGGTCTATTATTTACAACCTTATTTTATTATAAATTTTTGGATTGCATGTGATCTAAATTACCAAGAAAATTGGCTAATAACTATAAGCACTATAACTATAAGTTAGTTGCTAATGATAGGTTGTGCTTTCCATAGGGTAGCTACTCTCTCACTCACTTCGTCTATACCGCTTTATCCTGTATACAGGGTTATGGGAGCCTGAAGGCTATCCCAGGAGACTATGTACTGTGTACTGTATGTGTCTATGTATAAGTATCTAATGATTTTACAGATGTACAAGTCAGATAAGCCATATAAAGCAACTATGTGCAACAGTGACTGTGGTTCATGTGGTTTGTAATGTTTGATGACCAATAAAGTCCTCTGGTTCTTTATATCTTATTCAAATTCTACACTAAAATACAAGCCCACAGGATTTCTGGCACGTTTAACCCTGTTCGTATTAAGAAACTGGAACAACATTAAAGCGCATGTTGCAGAAATAAAATATATAATGTCCTTAAAATACCAATATAGAAATGACTCCCAATCCACTTAAGCACATCTTCTCAGTATGTGACACATGCGCTTAGAGTCAAAAAGTTTCCGACTCTGAATTTGGAACGTGACCCCATTTCCCATGAACCTCACATATGATTCCCATTGCGCTTGTCATCATGGAGCATGGCATGCCATCACTCAATATTAGCACCCATGTGAATCAAACGTGCAGAGATAATGTAATGTAATATTAGAGGCATATAAATTATAGAGGCACCCATGGGGTTGGCTGTGGAACAACCGACAGGAAATGGATGAAGGAGCGTGAGTATGATGGGAGGATGTGAGACATTTGACCTTAGCTTTTTTTATTTATTAACAATTAAACTGTTAAAACAAAGGCTTAAAAGTGAGGGCATGTTTTTTTCTTTTTTTTTTAAGTACCAGTAGGAGTCGTATAGTTTGTCTCATGTGAAAATGATGGAAACTATAATAACCTTTTGATCTTTCATTCATTTAATTTTATGTGCTTGAAACTTTAATGAAATTGAGCCAACCCCTGAGACAATACTGTTAAACAACCACCATATTCATCCACTTTATTTGATTTGGAACCACTGCCCTGCTTTCAGCCTTCCTTTCTGATTAAACTCAACCAGAGTCAATTGTTTTAGATTCCCTCCCAAGCCATCAGAGCAACTGTTTGACATCTTTGTGGTGCAGCCAAGCCTTTATGTTAAATGTGGTCATAAGAGGATAAAAAAGTCAGTATGAATTACAGAGAAAAGCGATCCCAGTATACAATGCTGTGAAATGGAAGGACGTAGAAGAAAGAAAAAGATAGAAAGAACAAGCAACATGAGAGAAAGAGAGAGAGAGAGAGAGAGAGAATAGATAATGCGGAAGGAGGGAGGAGGGAATGGAGAGAAGATGGGCCTTAGCTGGGGATTTGGTTGGCCGCGGCGGGGCTATCATTACCATACATCGGCACAATGAATGAGCCTTTCAGCGAGCGGTAATAAGAATTTGATAAATCATGAGCAGAGAATTAACTAGACGTCAAAACAATGAGAGGAGTCCTGATGGATGAGAAGACGGGACGATACCGATTAGTCTAGCCAGCCCGCACGGGGAAAGAGGGATGAGCGAAGGACAGAGAAGACGGATGAAGGAGCAGGAGAGGAACAGAAGGGCCAGACAGGGTCAGATTGTGAACTCGAGAGAGCGAAGAAGATAAAAGCAGGTGCAGATAAAAATAAGAAGGAAGGCCGCAGACTGAAAGGAGGATATGCGATGATGTACACTGTTGGAAGGAATAAAAAGTAGTCGGGATCGTGTATTCATTTACATTATAAATGCTGACAGCTAAGTTAAACAGTTTTTCACAATTGTTTACACACTGAAAGGCCAAAACCATACAAAATCACTAGCACATTTTCCGCTGTCAAGCGATGTGTAATTTCACAATCCGCCCTGGCGAAATACAACACACAGATCTGTTCTGGCCACAAGTGTGAGTCTGTTTTGTTGAAATGAAAGCAAGAATGCGTCACAGAGGAAAGAGATTACTACAATGCTGGCTATGTTCCTGCTCCACCAGCGCAAACCCATTGAGTAACTTTTTGTCCGTGCAATCAGACTTTCACACAACACAATATGACATGAGCTGTCTGAGATGTCTGTCTGGACAACAGAACAAGTTGGAGAAGGTCTAACCGGACAGGGGACCTGAAGATGTCCTTTGGTTTGTAAATTGTCATCCATATTCACAGAGTGTTTTTTTCCCCGTTGACCCACTGAGTGGCTCTTAAGTAGTTCAGCTCTTCTGGAATTTAGTCATTGTTCTTGCCAGTATGGCTGTGCTAAGTGAGAACACAAGCTACTAATGCATGCATTTTTCATGAGCTCTGTCTGAGGAAGGTAATGAAATCTGCTGCAATGTTTATTATACCTGGTCTTCTCACTACAAAGGGGGCCTGACTCTACACAGCAACACTCCAGTCACCATCTCAGCCGGTCTTGGCCTTCATCTGACATGACCTGTTGTGAAATTTCACTGAAATCTCCTATGGTTTCAACATGTTATTTTCATAATGACAAAAGCATTACTGTATATTACTTTTTTTTTTCTAGATCACTGTACAGTAACTGTTGTATGGTTGTGATACTACTATGGCTTTAAAATTTGTAACTGTTGTTAGTAATGTTAAGTAAAGAATGTATTCAATGAGAAATAACCCAAAAACCAATGAGCTGTTATAGGAAAATAATCAACGCTGAGATGAATTTGATATTTTATTATTATAAGTCAAGTCTTTATTTGTAAAATATACATTACTGCACAGTGAAATTCTTTTCTTCGTATATCCCAGATTGTAAGGAGGCTGCGTTCAGAGCACTGGTTCAGCCATGATACAGCGTCCGTGCAGCGGCATCTTGGTGCAGCTGGGACTCAAATCACGCCAACCTTCCAATCAGGAACTCAGAGCCATAGTCTCCCACTGGCCATAACAGCACAACACTGTTTTATTCTTTTTATACCACAGCAACTTGACAGGAATTAGTTTAAATCTGTTTAACTATAATGTTAGTAGTAGCAATATCATGAAATACTGTAGAAACTATTATAGCATCACTGTGTACAAGTCATGATTTTCTTTTACCTCCTAAAAAAAACAATTAGGTCATATGTAACCAAAAATTATGCGTCTTAGATATACTCTTAATATTTAATAAAACATCAAGCATTGTTGCTTTGCACCTTTCAAATTAGCAGTTCAGTGCTTTATGAGTCACCGATCAGCCATAACATTAAACCCACCTAGATTTGGGGTTCCCCTGGTGCCACCAGGGCTATTCTGGCCTATTGGGTGTGGCTCCATCGGACCTCTAGGGATGTGCTGTGGTGTCTAGCCAAGGAAGTTGGCAGTGGGTGGTGTGGGTCCGGGGGGGGGGGGGTACGCTATAAATGTTTGTCTATGTTTTATCTATGTGTCATGTTTGTCCGGTGCGTCCCACTGGCGCTCGATTGGATTGGAATCTGGGGAGTTTGGAAGCCGGAGGTGGGATGGCCTTGGGCTCTTTGCTTGATGGGTGATGTGCATGGTGGGCTGTGGTGCACTGGGTGCTCTGGTGTCTTTCTATCATGGACAACTTTGACTTTTTTCTGCAATTTGACCTTGATTGGCTTTTCTGTGGGATCGGACCAGACAGGCCAGCCTTTGATTCCCAGAGGTATAAATGATCCTTGGGTGCCCATGATGTTATTCACCTCACCTGATGATGGTGTTAATGTTATGGCTGATATGGTATAAATGGTCTGTGAAAGACTGACATCCCATCCAGGGTGTAGTCCCTGTAGTCCTCCTGCCAAATGTTCCTGGGATTGCATTTGGATCTCCTGTGAGCCTGACTATGATAAAACAGATGTATGACTAAATAAATATATGTTTCCATTAGTCACTTGTTTGTACTTCTCGAAAATATACAGGACATTATGACGCACCTTAACTACTATTTTTGGAAAGGTGCTGCTCCTGCGAGCTCAGCCGCTCTCCCTGATGCAGAACTAGACAGTGATATATCAAATCACAGTCAACTCTGCCACCTTGTGTGCTTGAAGAGGGATTGCATGGATTCAAAGGCCATTCTGTCCAACTACAGCAAGCTTCTTACATAATGATAATAATATTAATAATAAACCTATCCGTTCACACAACGTGTCAAAACAGTACCTCATCTAAAATTTATGGCCTCTGTTATCTTAGATATGTCTGAAAGCTTCAGGATGCACTCTAACATGCATACACACAGAGCTTATTAATCCCTCGTGCAGAGCGTGTGGTGCTGCTGCCATGTGATTACTCCGTGTTGATTTAGCTGTCAGACAGAGCATGTGTTCCCCCTGTGATTTATAGACTGCGTTGTCGAGCCAGTGGAGCGGCGATGAATTGGCCAATATTGCGCCAGGCTCATTTGCTTGGCATTACATTAGTGTGGAAATGATGGCCACACAAAGTCATGCAAATGAGCCTGGAGAGCTCCCCGCCACTCAGCCTGTCATACCCTTAGCATTGTCTTTATTTATTGCTGTAATCTTCACGATGTGCTTCTGGCCATGATGACAAACCTGTGCACAGACTTCCTCATGCCAGGGTTCCAGCACTCGTCTCATACTTCAGTGCTGTGATCAGATCAGGATATGTGTGTGTGACAAAATAAAAAAATAAATAAAAAAAACAACCTAGTGCTGCTTATTTATTTTCAGCTCTTCATATGTGAATGTGATTGTGCCTAAATGATGGATTTAATCTTTATGGTTATTATGGAATTTCTCACTCTCACTCTTTATCCTGTATTCAGGGTCATGGGGGCCTGGAGCCTATTCCAGGATGCTTAGGACATGGACAGAGGGGGCACCCTGGAACACCCTGGACAGAGTGCAAATCCGCGGGGCACACACACACATACACACACACACCCACACTAAGGGAAATTTGGGAACGCCAATTAGCCTAATCTGCATGTCTTTGGAACGTGGGAGAAAACCGGAGTACCCAGAGGAAACCCACCAAGCACAGGGAGAACATGCAAACTCCATGTACACAGAAACGGGAATCGAGCCTGGCTGGGAATCAAACCCAGACCCTGGAGGTGCAAGGCGACAGTGCTAACCACTACACCACCATGCCACCATTATGGAATTTCAGAATTTTAAAATTCAACTTAGTTTACACTTTAAAATACAGTTCATAAATAGGTGATGGTGGTACAGTAGTTACCACTATTACCTTGCACTTCCAAGGATGGAGGTTCAAATCTCACCTTCAGTTGGTGTGCCATGAGTCTGCATGATTTTGGGGTTTCCTCTGGGTTCTCTGCACCCCCATAGTGGCTCAGTGGTACAGTAGGTGTCTCACCTTCGCATACAACCACTGGATTTGCAGTGCTCTTGTGCCCTGCTATGGTTTGGCTCCCCGTCTTTCCCCTGCCTTGTGCCCTGAGCTTTCTGGGATAAAAAGGATTAGTGGTATAGCAAAAGAAAGAATGAATGAAGTCATAGATGACTATACAGGGGCTAAGCAGAAACAATCAACAGTTCATCATCAGCATTTAAGTACCTACTATTAACTACCAAGGAATAGACATTGAGTAGGCATTAAGTACACCTCAGACTTTGACCCAGTATGATATTGTTTTAATGAAATTTAACAATACTGTTTCCGTGGTGGCATGGTGGTGTAGTGGTTAGCACCTCCAGCGTCTGGGTTCGATTCCTGCCTCGGGTCTGAGTGCACAAGGTTTGCATGTTCTTCTCATCGTCTATACTACTTTATCCTGTATTCAGGGTCCCAGGGGGCCTGGAGCCTATCTCAGAAGACTTAGGGCATGATGCAGGGTACACTCTGGACAGAGTGCTAATCATAGGGCACACACACATATACACACACTCACACACTACGGGCAATTTGAGAACACCAATTAGCCTAAGGTCTTTGGACTGTGGGAGGAAACCGGAGTACCCAGAGGAAACCCACCAAGCATGGGGAGAACATGCAAACTTCATGCTCACAGAGAGAAGAATCGACCCTGGACAGGAATCCAACCCGGACCCTGGAGGTGCAAAGCGACTACTGTATGCTAACCACTACACCACCATGCCACCTTCAATACTATTCAATATAATTTAACTCAGTTCAGTAACATTTGATAGATATGTGACCAACTTCTTCAGATTCTTGGAAAGGCATACTGTCAATACGTGAATGATAATCTACAAGGATATTTTTGTACCTAAAACTTTTAGCTTTTTTTTAAAAAAGCTAGAAATACAAACTCATGTTCTCTTAGGCAATGAAAGTCGAAATAAATGTTCGGTCAGCAAGTACTTCAAAGAAAAATGCTGCTTCCGTAAATATTCACCCACTGGGTTCTAGCTCTAGGTGAAGTATTTTGCCTTTATGAGGACAGAAACCACTATTTACCTTTCAGCATATGTGTAGAGACTCCTGATTATTCAAAGTTCACAGAACTTCTACATCTGACCTGACTGCTCTTGAAAGGAACTTTCGGGAAGAACAGATTAAATCCATATGTGCAAAGTTTCTTACCCATGAATATTTCAAACTATATATCTGCTGCCAAAAGTGCTTCTACAAAGTACAGAGCAAATGGTCTGAATACTTATGTACATATTTTCTGTCATTATTATTTTGTCAGATTTGATTGTCACACCTCGGCACGGTGGTGTAGGTTGGTGTAGTAGCACTGTCGCCTTGCACCTCCAGGGTCCAGGATCGATTCCCGGCCAGGCTCGATTCCCATCTCTGTGTGTGTGAAGTTTGCATGTTCTCCCTGTGCTTTGTGGGTTTCCTCCGGGTACTCCAGTTTCCTCCCACAGTCCAAAGACATGCAGATTAAGCTAAATGGCGTTCCCAAATAGCCCGTAGTGTGTTATAGTAGTGAGTGTGTGCATGCATGCGCCCTATCCAGGGTGTACCCTGCCTTGTGCCCTAAGTCTCCTGGGATAGGCTCCAGGCCTCCCCTCCAGTGAGTGAGTGTCCAAACGCTCAAACTTACATACTTACTTGTGATTTTTTTTATTAATACAATAACTGAAGGGATCTTGAATAATTTCTCCAAAAAACTGCACACACACACACACACACACACACACACACACACACACACACACACAGAAGTCAAGCCTAGATTCAAAAGGCCAGAGTCTGCTTATTAAAGTATTTTATGTTGCGTATCAAAGACCAACATTAATCATATCTATGAGGAGTTGTGAAATTGGCAGAACAATAAAACACTTTGTGAAAAACAATCAATGGAGCAAAATGTATCAGAATAAACCTGCTTGCAGAGCTACTAACCCATCTTAGCACAGGAAACAGGAATAAGATGGAACAGCAGGCATTTAATTTTTTCAGAATAGTCATGGAAATATAACATAACAGCACTTTTTATTTTCAAATGTTTGGATAATTCTTGATGCATGCTTTTGCATGTGTTTAAGCAGCACTCATGCATATCTGTGCAATTTATGTACACCTGGAGGATTAAATGGAACATCCACTAGATGGCCTGTCAGAGCCACAGCGTCCCTGTCCATCTGGTTTTCCAAGACGAACAGTCGAGCAGTTTAATGCACAGTGATGGTAAACAAACTGATGAGCTCCGTTTCTCTTTAAACCTCCCCAATGTCGTTGTGACCCTATATTCAATAGTATGTCAAATCTTCAACAAAAAAAATTATACTTACGAAAGAACTACTACAATTTAAACAATAATGACTATCCGTAATAAAACGAGGGCTGTACCGAAAGTAATGCAAGATATTTTTATTTTATTCAAATAGGACATGCTGGTAAAGTAAATCTTCCTCTATACAAAGGTACTACTCAACATTGTCTTCATCATCAGCAATGCATTTGCACCATGATTGAACCAATCTCTTGAACCCTCTTTGAAAATCTCCTTTGTCACAGTTGATGGTCTCCCACTGTGCTACAAATTATTTACTGAGATGACACTATTGAAAAGAGCAATGTGCACAAATGGATAAGGAAGTTAGGAAGAAGGGGAAACCAGCACTGAATCTTTGCATAGAGGAAGAGTTACTCTGCCAACATGTGCAAAAAATAATAAAGTTATGGCCACTTTTGCATTGAATTTAGATTAAAGAACTTTACTGGAAATGATGTTTATAATAATGTTAAGGTCAGAACAAATCATATTTACTAAACCAGTGAGTAGAATAGACTCTGTGTGTGTGTGTGTGTGTGTGTGTGTGTGTGTGTGTGTGTGTGTGTGTGTGTGTGTGTGTGTGTGTGTGCGTGTGT